>JAJPUD010014587.1:0-40284 GCA_023553655.1 Myrmecobius fasciatus | reverse complement strand
GGTATTTGAATTGTTTCTTTCTAGCTGCTAGCAGAATCTTTTCCTTGGTGCTATAGTCCTGAAATTTAGCCACAATATTCCTTGGGGTTTTAATTTTGGGGTCTCTTTCAGGAAGTGATCGGTGAATTCTTTCAACGGTGATTTTGCCCTATGATTCTACAATCTCAGGGCAGTTTTCTTTCAGGATTTCCTGGAAGATAGTGTTTAGATTCTTTTTTTTCATCATGGCTTTCATTAACTCCAATAATCCTTAGATTGTCTCTCCCAGATCTATTTTCCAAGTCAGTTGTTTTTCCTAGGAGATATTTCATATTTTCTTCTAATTTTTCATTTTTTTGTTTTTGTTTGACTGATTCTTGAAGTCTTATTGAATCATTCACTTGCATTTGTTCAATTCTTATTTTTAAAGTGTTGTTTTCTTCAGTTACCTTTTTAAGCTCCATTTGTAACTGGCCAATTGAATTTTTTTGTTCATTGTACTCTTTTTCCACTTCACTAATTTTATTTTTCAATAGATTGGTGTCTTTTTCATATCTCTTTTGCAGGGCGTCTTATCCTTCTTGCCAGATACTGTATCCTTCTTGCACTAATTTCAATTTATTTTCCCATTTATCCTCCAGTTCTTTTATTAGGTTCTTTAAGCAATCTTCCAGAAAGGCCTTTTGAAACTGGGACCAGTGATGGTCCTTGCTGATTCCCTCTGGAGTTATGTCTAAAGGAACCTCTGGCTCTGGGGTCTTCTCCTCTTTCTCTTTGTAAAATCTGTCTATGGTGAGAGCTCTCTTTTGCTCTTCATTTTTTTTTTTTTTTTTAGACAGAGTGAATATCTCTTTAAGGTAGGGGGGAAAAAAAACGGCTGAAATGGCCGGCTGAAGATTTTGCCCTGAGGCGCTTCAGCCAATTAATTTAAGGTGCTGGGCAGGTGGGGGTTAGGACTAAGTCTGAATTACTCCTTAAACAAGGCAAGTTTGCCAGAACACCTGCCCCCAATCAGGGCAGAGTGTCCCGAGTGCCTCAGATAAACTCCAGGTGTTTGGAATTTGGAGTTTGGAGTTTTTGCTAGGATGAGCTGAGCTAAGCTGAGTCCCACCCTCACTTCCGGCCTCCACCAGAGTTCTCTGACACCGGAGTCCTCTGTTTATCCCTCTGTCTGAGCTAGACAAACCTGATGTGAAGTTTTTTCAGAGATATCTGCAAGCAGTATCCAAATATTTCCTGACTAGTTGACTTGAAGATCAGTTCAGAGGCTTATTTTATTGTTGATTTGAGAGAAGTTCGGAGGAGGACGCAGAGAGTCACCCTTTCACTCCGCCATCTTGGCTCTGCCCAGGAAGTATTTTTTTTAAGTCATGTTTCTCTGATAAAGGGCTCATTTCTCAAAAATATAGAAAAATGAGTCAAATTTATAAAAATAAGAACCATTTCCCAAATGATAAATGGCCAAAGGATATATATAAACAGGCAGTTTTCAAAAGAAGCTATTGATAGTTTTATAAAAATGTTTTAAATCACTACTAATTAGAGAAATGCAAATTATGACAACTCTAAAATATTATCTCATACTTATCAGATTGGCCAATGTGACAGAAAAGGAAAATAACAGGGGATGTGGGAAAATAGGGACATCAATTGCATTGTTGATAAAGTTGTGAATTGATCCAACCATTTTGGAGATCAATTTGGAATTGTGTGAAAAGGACTACAAAATTATGCATATTATTTGACCCAGAAATATTACTACTAGGTCTATATTCCAAAGAGTTAAAAAAAATGGAAAAGAATGTATTGCACAAAAATGTATATTTGTAACAATTCTTTTTGTGGTGGCAAAGAATTGGAAATCAAAAGAATTCCAATTAGGAAATGACTGAACAAGTTATGGTATGTGCTTGTGATGAAATGCTATTGTGCTTTGAGAAATTATGAGGGGAATGGCTTTAGAAAAACTGGGAAGTCTTATATGAGATGATACAAGGTAAAGTAAACCCAGAACATTGTACAGAGTAGCAGCAATATTGTAATTAGAACCATCTCTGAAAGACATGGCTACTATGATCAAGATAATGAACCAAAAGAATTCTAAAGGACTTATGATGAAAAATGTTATCTATCTCCAGAGAAAGAACTAATAAACTGTAAGTACAAATTTAAGCATACCTTTTTTTTCATTTTACTTTTCTAATTGTTTTTTGACATGGCTAATATGAAAATGTTTTGCATGATTTCACATGTATGATTGATATATTGTTTGCCTTCTCAATGAGTGAGGAATGGGCTGAAGAGAAAGAGAGTTTGGAACTGAAACAGTTTTTTAAATAATGTCAAAAGTAAATAATTAATTAAAAGATAAATAATTTGGGCTGTGCTTGCTACAATAAATTGAAATGAGAAAATGTGGGTTCTAGTCCATCAATAATTTATAAACAAATCCCTTCTCCTCCCTAGCCTTAGTTTCTTTATTCATAAAATGAGGGGCTTACACTTCATGGTGTTTAATGTAACTTCAGTCTCTAAAATGCTATGTTTCTATGTCCATAATAGATTCAAATCTATAAAAAAAATAAGCTGCTTTACAACTACACAATCCTTAGAATATGTTTTCCCTAAAAGAAACTCATTTGGCTGTCTATCTGAATTTTGCCCAAAATACACCTTTACTTCCAAGTAATGAGAGGTCTCTAATGTTGTTAGCTGCTTATACCTTGAAGAAGAGAGCAAAGGACTTCATTTGCTGTCAACTCCTATTGAAACTTCACAGTATGTACTATATATTTACCTCCTTTCCCCCAATGGGCTCTGAAATCCCTTTGACTAATGCGCAACATTTCTTTTAATCTGTATATTTCTACTGAAAGAGCTTCAAAATAAAGTGTATCAGAAGGGAAGAAAGCCATCCAAAAATATCCATAATTTATTAATGGTGATTTTAGCTTGAAACAACTGTCAAACTTCCTCTAGACTACTCTGTCCTAATCAGACCACATCTGAAGCATTGTGTCTAGTTCCAAGAAACATATTTTGAGAAACAACACTGATAAGTTGGAGAACATATCTAAGATCATGAATTTTAATCCTGAAGGGACCTGAAACATCAAAACTTTGCGATAACTAACAGGTCAAGTAAATTGTGAAAGTAAAAATTATTATTTGGTTCTTTCACTTGTGTTCCATTTGGTGTTTTCTTGTCAAAGGTATTAGGCCAGTTTGCTATTTTCTTCTCCAGCTCATTTCATAGATAAGAAACTGAGGCAAAATTCTCCAATGGATAAATGGTCAAAAGATATGAACAGACAATTTTCAGACGAAGAAATTGAAACTATTCCTGGTCACATGAAAAGGTGCTCCAAGTCACTATTGATCAGAGAAATGCAAATTAAGACAACTCTGAGTTACCACTACACACCTGTCAGATTGGCTAAAATGACAGGAAATGATAATGATAACTGTTGGAGGGGATGTGGGAAAACTGGGACACTGATACATTGTTGGTGGAACTGTGAACGCATCCAACCATTCTGGAGAGCAATTTGGAGCTATGCTCAAAAAGTTATCAAACTGTGCATACCCTTTGACCCAGCAGTGTTTCTACTGGGCCTATATCCCAAAGAGATTTTAAAGGAGGGAAAGGGACCCACATGTGCAAAAATGTTTGTGGCAGCCCTTTTTGTATTGGCAAGAAACTGGAAATTGAAAGATTGCCCATCAATTGGAGAATGGCTAAATAAATTATGGTATATGAATGTTATGGAATATTATTGTTCTGTAAGAAACGACCAACAGGAGGATTTCAGAGAAGCCTGGAGAGACTTGCATGAACTGATGCTGAGTGAAATCAGCAGAACCAGGAAAACATTATACACAGCAACAAGACTATACGATGATCAATTTTGATGGACATGGTTCTTTTCAACAATGATATGATTCAAACCAGTTGTTCAGCGATGAAGATAGTCATATACATCCAGAGAGAGGCCTGTGGGAACTGAGAGTGAACCACAACACAGCATTTTAACGCTTTCTGTGAATATTTCCATGCATTTTGTTTTCCTTCTTAGGTTGTTTTTTCTTCTTCTCTTTCTAGATCTGATGTTTCTTGTGCAGTAAGATAACTGTATAGATATGTATACATGTATTGTATTTGTCATATAATTTAT
Organism: Myrmecobius fasciatus; assembly: GCA_023553655.1. Classification (NCBI taxonomy): domain Eukaryota; kingdom Metazoa; phylum Chordata; class Mammalia; order Dasyuromorphia; family Myrmecobiidae; genus Myrmecobius; species Myrmecobius fasciatus. The sequence continues at coordinate 36,130 of JAJPUD010014587.1, read as the reverse complement.
CCTATCTAGCATGTATTAGATTACCTGTCATCTAGGGGTGGGGGGGTGGGGGGAAGGAGGGGAAAAGCTTAGGAAAAAAAAAGTTTTTGCAAAGGTCAAAAAAAAAAAGAAACTGAGGCAAATATGGTTAAGTGAATTCCCCAGGATTACATAGTTCTTGAGTGTTGTAGGCCAGATTTGAACTCTGAAATATGAGTTTTCCTGATTCCATACCTGCCAGTCTCCACTGTACCACTAGGCACTTAATAAATGGTTTTTGTTTGTTTTTATAGACTGGCTAGTAAACACACTGCACAGAACCGTAAAATATCATATTAAAAACTTCTTTCTGGAGGAGAAAGACATATGGAAGTAGAAGTTCCTTTTATTTCATTTAAATTTAAATAATTTTTTTCCTCCACATACCCCAAAACATTTTTTTTAAATCCTGAACTTCTAACTATTAAAGGCACTTAGATGACACAGTAATAGAATACTATACATGATCCGGAAGATCTGAGTTCACTTATTAACTCAAACACTTTTTAACTATATAGCTCTTAACCTCTGTCTTCCTTTAGGAATATCCCTTTGATAGTTGCTTGAAGAACAAAATGAAGAAGGGAGGGACAGAGAGAACAATTGGAAGGCTATTCAAATAATCCAATCAAGAAATGACAAGAGCCAGAACTAGAATGGGGGCCATCTGCAGGATGTGCAAAGAAGAGGATTGGATGTGAGAGATGTTGTACAAATAGAATTAATAAGATAGCTACTAATTGGTGGGTGGGGGGTGAGGGGAAAACAGTGAGGGATTAAGGATGACTCCTCCTAGGTTTCAAACTTGCAACACACACACACACACACACACACACACACACACACACACACACACACACTCTACCCATGGCCCAGGAGAGCCCTTCTCAAAAAACAAAGTCCTACTCTGGACTCATATGGAGTCTAAATTTATCCTAAGGGAAGCCTGGCCCTAAAGAAGAGTTACACAGTTATTTGTTGAGTCAATTAATTAATCACATGGCTTGTGATATGTATCTATTTTACATCTCCATAGAATATGGCCCAGTCTTTGCAATGGAACAATGTCCTGTCAAGCCATCTGTCCAAGAGACAGACCAGAATGCTATGATAGCTACATTAGTATGGCTCTTCATGTGATATGTGAAGATAATCTCTTAAGAAACACAGTGACTGAAACCCAGTCACCACAGTGCCACATCTAATAGATCATGGTTACAGAAATTGCCTAAGAAATTTAGAGATGTTCAGAAGAAGGCACCCTACAACAAATAATATATAATGCCTTAAAGTTTTGCAAAAAGAAAAAAATGCTCTACAAACATTATGTCACTAGATCACCACAATTAGTCTAGTTCAATAAGTGTTAATGTTATCAGCCTCATTTAATAGAAGAAGAAACTGAAGTTCACAATAGGGAAATGATTTGAGTACAAATACACAGCTAGTTATGGCCAGATATAGATAAGGATAACTGTAGATAGTCCTGGACCTTGGCTTTTTAAAGATGAAGTCTTTCCCAAGTCTCAGTTTAACTGAGGCAATGACAAATTAAGCAAAAAAGTCTTTTTTTTAAACAAAAGAGAGAGAGAGAGAAAGAGAGAGAGAGAGAGAGAAGAAAATAGGAAGATCCTTAAGGTTTCAGGCCAAAAAAGAAACAAAGCCAATTGCTATTGACACTCACTCTGATCCATCAGGGCTAAAATAAAAACCAAGTGGGCTTCATCCTGGTCTATACTGGCTACTGGAGTCAGATTATTTTGGAGGAGAAAAAAAGGCTGGTGACTTTGCACAGCCCTCTCTCACTGAAATATAATTCAGTTGCATGTGATAGTATCACCTCCCTGATGGTATGTCTTCCTCGTGAACTAAGGACAAACAATCTCTGTGAAAAGAAGCTGCTCCATTGAGTATCTGGCAACAAAACTTTTTTCCATCCTTCCCTCCCTCTCTTCATATCTTTCTCCCTTCTTCCCTCCTTTCCTCCCTTCCTTCCTTCCTTCTTTCCTTCCTTCCTTCCTTGCTACATCCCTCCCTCTCTCAATATCTTGGGGTACATAGGCTACAATTCTTTCTTAAGGATTATACCTTAACTCAAATCACTCTGACTCTCACATCCTAGGCCAACACAGCTAGTAAGTGTCAGATGGAGAATGTCAACCCATGTTTTTTTGTTTTGTTTTATTTTTAATTATAGGGTTAATGTTATTTCCACTGTATCACCCATCATTCCTGATGGAATTTGAATGTCTCATCATGACTTCAAGACCAAAAAATTATTCAGAATGATGTAACTAGTCAGTTGCAAACTAGATAGAATGATTTAGAGTGTTGGAAATGGCATTAAGAAAGACTTAAGTGGGGCAGCTAAGTGGCACAGTGGATAGAGCACCAGCCCTGAAGTCAGAAGGACCCGAGTTCAAATCAGATCTCAAGCACTTAGCATTCCCTAGTTGTGTGACCCTGGGCAAATCATTTAACCTCAATTGCCTCAAAAAAACTAGCAAAAAGAAAAAAAAAAAAGACTTAAGTTCAAATCTTGTCTCAAAAACTTATTATCTGTGTGACCTCTCTCAGGTTCAGTTTTCTCATGGGGATAATAATAACACCTACCTCAGAGGCTTGTAAAGATCCAATGAATTATTGAATGCAAACTGCTTTGCAGTCCTCAAAACAACCTATAAATATTAACTATTACTAGTAAGAGTAGCAGTGTTACTGTTATTATTAGTACACTGTACTTTCCAGAGAAAACAAAGTTTAGATAGGCCAACAGAACAGTAACAATAACAGATGGGATTAATTTTGGTAAATTGTCGAGAGGATGCTGCTACATCCCAGGTTGCTTTTTTTTTTTTTGGCCAAAAAGCTTAAATTGTCAGGTAAAAAGCTGACACTTAGAGAGTGAGTGCTTTGAAGTTCACAAAATGTTTTACATGCATTATTTCATTTGAGCCTCACATAAGCTAACTCCCTGCTGAGTTGGCAGGAATAGCACTAACCCATTTCAGAACCACCCTTATTCTATGGCCTTTGTATTGCCCCAAATTCAATAAGAAGTATAGAAAGGACCTTATGCTACTATACAGGGCTGCATTTCTTTTTGTCATTATCAAGATGCATTGGGACACAGTGATATCCTTCATCTGCTTTCATGTGAGAGGATAAAATATAAACCCCTTCATTTTGCTTTGAAAGCACTTCACAATCTGACCTGAACCTAAATTCAGAATCATTGAATGGGACTTCCCTCTCCTACACTCTGATCCAGCTAAACTGGCCTTCTCTCTGTCATTCACATATGATACAACACTCCCCATCTACATGCCTTTGCAGTAGCTGGTCCCCCATATCTGAAATGCATTCCTTCCTCATTAACATATCATAGAAACCCTCTCTTTCTTTAGGATGAACCCCCAAGTACTGATGTCCACATGAAGAAGAGGGCAGCTAAGTGACTTAGTGGATAGAGTGACAAGCTTTACTTCAGGAAAACTCATCCTCCTGAATTCAAATCTGGTCTCAGACATTTACTAGCTGTGTGACCCTGGGCAAGTCACTCAACACTGTTTGCCTCAGTTTTCTCATCTGTAAAATGAGCTGGAGAAGAAAATAATAAACCATTGTATAGCTTTGTTAAGAAAATGTCAAATGGGGTCACAAAGCTTTAGATAAGACTGAACAAGAATAAGAGAAACATGAAGTAGTGATCCCCCAACTGTTAGTGTTACCTTCCAGATACCTTGTATCATTTTTATATTTATTTGTATTTATTCTCTTTATATTTATTCTTTATGTACTTATAGTTGTATTTCTCTTCACTGTTAGTAATTCTGTCAAATAAATATTATTTCATTCTTTGTATTTTTATCTCTAATGCCTAGCACAGTTTATAGTGGATGCTTAAGAAATGAAGGTTGATTGATTTATTGATTGGTTGCCTGGCATGAGGTAAAAGCTACACTGAGTGCCTCAGTATCTGTGATTTGGAAGATACTTCCCACTGGGACTAGACATGAGTTTTTCTAATTAAACTCCAATTATTTCATGTGTTAGTTTTGTGTCACCAATACCATCCAAAGAACACTTCCTAAGATCCTTGTTCTGTGTGAGGTACTGGTAGCTAGATGATGGAAGATATAACATTAAAGAAAGACACAGTTCAGAAAAGATGTGTAGACAAATGAGTATGATAACATTAAATCCAAACAAGTGGATTTTGTTTTGTTTTGTAATAATGTGTAGTGACAGATAAAGCAGCTAGGAAGTACAGTGGTTAGAACACCAGGCCATGACTCAGGAAGACCTGAATTCAAAGCTAACATGAGACATTTTCTGGCTATGTGATTCTGGGAACATCATTTCATGCTGTTTGCTCAGTTTCCTCATCTGCAAAATAAGCTCAAGAAAGAAATGGCAAACCATTCCAGTATCTTAGTCAAGAAAATCCCAAATCAGGTCATGAAGTGTTGGTTACAACAAAGTAGAGAGAGATCACTTATAGCTGTAAGACTAAAGAGAGGTTTAACCGAGAAACTGATAACTGATATGGACATTGTAGGGGAAAAAATTTCATCAATGAGGAAGGAAGCATAGGAGAAAACCTGAGCAAATAAATAGAAACAAGAAAATTCAGTGATTGTGTTTAATTTACTGAACAATGGAATAAACAGTTAAGTCCTTGAAAAGATATGATGATGATGAAGATGATGATGAAAATGATGATGGAATAAAAAGTCAAGGCCAGAAAACAAATAATAGAAAGAATGATGAATTTAGGGCCAAAAGATATGACTTCAAATTCAAATTCAATATACTTTTTATGTTTGTGACTTTGTATAACCCCTCCAGACCTTCATTTCCTTAACTGTAAAATGAGGGATTCAGAATAGGTGAAACCTAAAATTCCTTAATGTTCCAAATCTGTGAGTCTGTGATCCAGAATCCACCTAACTCATTCATATTATCACTTAGAATATTAACTTGAGGTCAGTCAAAACATTTATTCAGTATCTACTGTGTTCCAAGCACTTGTTAAGAACTGAGATATAGCATGAGAAAGTAGAGAAAGTTCTAGAACTAAAATAATTAATAAGACTAGTATTCAAATCCAGCTCAAATAGGTGGCACAAGGTTGCCATTAGGTGAAACAGTGGATAGAGCACTGCTAAGTCTAGAACCAGAAAGACCAGTTCAAATATGATCTCAGTCAAGTCATTTAACCTGTCCACCTCCATTTGTTCAACTGGAAAATGTAAAATTATACAATTGAAACTGTAAAATTTGTTCCACTATAAAATAATAGTATCTATCTTGCAGGGTCAAATGCAAAAATATTTATAAGATGTTTAGCACAGAACCTAGCATATAGTAGGCACCTTATAAATGCTAGTTATGATGATGATAATGAAGATGATGATGATGAATGATCCTGAGAAAGTCTTTTAACATCTCCAAACTTCAGTTCCTCACCTGTAAAATAAAGGGAGTGGACTAAATGATCCCCTAAGGGTCCTTCTCAAACTCTTAATCTGTGATTCTAGGATCCTATACAGTGCAAGAAATAAGCAAACATTAAAGAGCTCTCTCCAAACATCAGAATAATTGATGTAAAGATAAAGGACAATTGAAGAAAAACTCACTGTATCTAGAAAATTGTTACTACTCCCTGTGCCCCTAAAAGTAGGAGGAGGGATAGAGGAGAGAGAAGACCATTTTTGGCTTTTGACAAGAGGAAGTCTTGGAACAAGACGTTGTTGTATTAAGCAGACAACTTGATGCCACATAAGTGGCCACCCCATTAAGCTCAATTGTCCTCAGAACTATGCCCAAATGGAGCTGGCACCTTCTCTAAAAGCCAGGGAGGATCAAGGGTTCATGCTCTCATAGAACATGATCCCATTTGCAGTTGGTGGCATTGAAGTTCAAAAAGCTAGACCAGTCTGTAGCTTAAGAGGTTTTTTTAATGTCTTGATATTTACATTACTGTAGGCAATGGAAATAGCTGTCTCTATGGAGACATAGCAGATGACAAAGTGGTAATTGGCAGAAGGAGGAGAATATGGAATTCCTTGATTTGATGCCATTTCTAAAGCAGAGCCTGCCAAAAGAGTGGCAGCTAAGATAGCCATATGGGAGCCAGTGTTTTGCTTTCAGGAAGGGGGATCCCATGGGATAGCAAAGTATCTGGTCCTAAAACAGCATCCCTGAATATGAGCAGGTGGTGTTGGCAGGAATGATGGTGACCTGAGAAATAACATAGGTCTCCCTATCCTTACTCAGAATACCTGATAAACCCCTGGGTAAGTTTTGTTTATGGAAAGAATTCCAGCATAAAGAAATGACTTTCCAAGTTAGGTTCCACCTAAAAAGAGATTATCAGGGACATAACTAGGAAATTGTTTTTACCACAAACTATGCCCCAGGCAAACTGAAAGAAAGAGATCCTCTATGGAATGGGGGGACAAGAGACAGGGAGGGAAGGAGATAGAAATCACCCTTTGGGAGATGACAGAGACTCTAAGAAACAAAACCACTATTTAGGAGGCTGCCACACAATACTATGGGGAAGCAGTATTGTTCTCTGGAGAGTATTTTAGCAGGGAAGAAACTACTGTTTCCCTTCTCTGTTTTCCTTCTTTCCCTCTCCCCAAATCTAGGGCAGCTAAGTGAATAGTGTATAAGGTTTAGGGCCTATAATCAGGACCTGAGTATCTGAATTCAAATTTAGACTCAGATACTAGCTATGTGATGCTGGGTAAGTGACTAAACCCTGTTTGCCTTAGTTTCTTCATCTTTGAAGTAAGCTGGAAGAGGAAGTGTCAAACCATTCCACCATCTTTTCCAAGAATACCTAAAATGAGGTCATGAAGAGTCATGACTAAACAAATAACCTAATCCAAAGAACCAAATTTCTCCATAAGTTGTTATGGGGTAGACCTTTCCAGTCTACCCTGTCTCAAGAATTCCAGATTCCAATACATCTTTTACTGATCATCTGAAGTAATTTTCCTATAATCTGTCTGATCATATCATCCTCCCTCTACTCAAAAAAAGCTCTAGTGGCTCCCTATTACTACCAGGATCAACTATAAAACACTGTTTGTGCTTAAGACCCTTCACATCCTAAGCCCTTCCTACCTTTCATATTTTCTCATTCTTCATGCTCTCCCTCAAATTCTATGATCCAACTTTATCTGTCACTCCTCAAAGGTAATACCACACAGGTAGCTCCAGCAGAAGTTAGAGCACTGAGTTCATAAACAGCCCCACTAGCTTAGCATCAAGATCCTAAATCTCTTAATCTCTGTCAGTTACAATTTCTGTTAAAAAAATATGTTAAATTACCTAACTTAGAATAGGATAGAGCTAGATAATATTTATATAAGGACTTTTTTTATAGAGAGCTCTGAACTTTTCAGGTAACTCTTCATTTTTCCATCACCAGCTCAGTTTGGTTATGACTCCACTGAACATGCAACATCAAGCAATTAATGACACTCCCTCACCCTATCCCCATGTCCTTTTTAGTTTTCTATTGTTTATCATTCTCTCCCATTAGATTGTAAGCACCTTCAGATCAAGGACTTTCTCTTTTTTTATTTTCATCCCAATCCTTAGCACAGTGCCTGGAACATAGTAAACACTTTAAAAAAAAAGGTTTATTAAATTGAACTGGATTGGCTGAAGTATCACACAAATTCTAGTTATTGGTAGCTATTATCTCCTAGCTTCATATCTGAACTGTCTGTCCCTCATGCCTGGAATACTCTTTTCCTCACTTTTGCCTTGTAGCTTCTTCTGGATCCTTCAGTGTTAGAAGTACTATGCAAAGATAAAAAGAACTCAGGAATGAAGTAAATTAGTTTATTGCAAAAAATGAGCCAACTACCCAAGAGCAGTCTCTGGGCTGATCTGTACTTATAGACTAGTAAATAAGCTTTTCATTTCCTATTTTGAAAAACAAAGTCCCTCCCTCATTATCTCACTTGGTTGGGGATGATGAAATTAACAGACTTCCTGGTCTTCCCATGGCATGTTACCCCTTGACATGTTCCTCCTTCCTCATCATATAACCCATATTCAAAAATGGCAGAAATGGCAGAAAATTCCTCCTTTGGGGAGAAGTTAATATTAATTAACTCATTAAGCGTACACAATGCTTTCAGTTATCTTTAACCCATTTCTTGTTTTGGGATATTTTATCAGTTTATCAGTTCAGTGGATCAGTATCTTGTTTTGTATAACTAACTCCACCAGCTGATGTGACTTTTTTCTAAGTCCTTGTTCCTATATGGAATTACAACTCTATAGGTTGCTCACATTCAAGATACAGTTTGAATGATACTTTCTGAAGATCCCTTTCCTAATCCCTCCTGCTGCTGTTGCCAATCCCTCTGAGATTTCACTTGCCCTGCATATATATCTTTTTTTTTTACTTAATTGTTTGTATATTGGTTTCTTCATTAGAAGAGAAACTTCTTAAAGAAATGACTTTTTTTCTTTTTTTTTTTTTAAATCCTCTGCATTTAGCACAATGACTAGCATATAACAAGACTTTATAGACGATTCATCCTGGTCTCCAGGTTGCCCCCTCTCCAGAAGTGGGGAAATCTGCTTCAAGAAGATACCTTGAAGGTTTCCACCATTAGTATTGAGGGAGTTGATTCACAGGACAAGGGCCATGTATTTTGGGTTATATCAAACCTTGGAATCTGCCACATACACTGTCTGTTTAAGGAATATGGAAAATCATCAAGGTGCTTCTGAAGCAGTATTTTCTTTCCACAAACTTTGCTATTCACTCCTTTTCTTACTTCTTTGTTTGAGACTTATACTGTCAGGGGCCCTTTAAATTTCTCCATCTTAGGGCAAAGTTCCTAGTTTCATGGCTTTGCATTCCTTTTTCTGCAGTCCCACTTTGGCCTTCATATAACAGACACTTCTTGAGAACCTAGTATGGTGACCCATTTCTGTTTTCCAACTCCCAGGGGCTCAGTATATTGGTGAGGTTAAGGCTGGTGGATTGCTTGAGTTTGGAAGTTCTGAGCTGCAACATTACTTAGAGAGATTTGCTATTTTTACTAAATTGGCACAAATATACTAAGCCCCTGAGAGTAGGAGGATGATAGTCTATGTAAAGAAGGTGTGGGGGAAGGGAGAACAAAACCAGCCCACTTTAGAAAAGGACCAAGTCAAAATTTTAATGCTATTTATCGGTGGAGTTGGACCCATGAATTACTACTTCACTTCCAGCCTAGGCAGTCTCAAACTTAACAATAGAAAAAAGAAATCTTGCTCATTACCTCATGTCCTCCACTCCATTAATTCAGTTAATTCTCAAATGCATGCATCCTAAATGTTATCACTTATTTTCATCTTTGTTCACTTGTCTGATATTCTAACTCCTGATTGACAGTTTTGCTGTCTCTCTCTAAGAATGTCAGGTCTCAGAGGACAGCAATGAAATTATATGTATACATACTTTGTGGCACAGTGTTTTTAATCTGCCTTGTAACTGTACAACACCATGATTATCAGCTATCATTATAAAAATAATAGTTAACATTTATGTAGACCTAAAATACATGTCAAGCACAGTACTAAGCATTTTACAATTATTACTTGATCTTCACAACAAGCCAGGGAAATAGGTACTGTTATTATCCGTTTTGCAAGTGAACCAAACAGGTTAAAAGACTTAAGTTAGTAAATTTCTGTGGTTATATTTGAACTTGATTCTTCCTTACTCCAGGCCCAGTACTCTGTCCACTGTGTCAATTAACTACTTAATTCTTGGATTAGGTCTTGGATAGTTAAAAACCACTATGATTAGCTCTTTTTTTGGCTCTTAATAGAGTGTATGAGAGAGAGGGAAAAAGAAGGGGGAGGAGAGGAAAAAAGAGAAAGACAGAGACAGAGATAGATAAAGAGACAAAATGAGAAAGAGAGAGTGGGGGGAGAGAGATTAAGTGGGGGTAGAAGGATTGAGAGAGAAAGGGAAAGGGACTGAGAGACAGAGGGAGAAAGACAGAGACAAAAAAAAGAGGGAGAGGAAGAGAGAAAAGGAGAGAAAAATAGATATTTAGTAAACCATCTAGTTGCCAGCTCACTAGTAATAACTATTGCTGCATTAGCCAGAAAGTGAAATGGTGAAGTGTCCTATTCAGGGTCATGATTAGTTAAATGAAGGAAACTGAATTTCAAGACAATTAACCTAGGTCTGCCTCAATTTTCTCAGCTTTAAAATGGGCGTAATAATAGCACTTATTACCCAAAAATTGCTGTGAGGCTCAAATGAGATGATATTTGTACATGGTAGATATTTAATAAATACTTGTTTCCTTTCTTCCTGAATTAAAGTTAAGTGGATCAGCTAAACTTCCAGTAATGAAAGGGACAGTGAAGGGTAATTAAAAAGTTAGACAATTGACTCCATAAACTATGTACTTTTCAATAACCAATATTACTTAGATCATCTAGTAGATGAATGATCTCACTACTGTAAGCATTTTCTATCCTAAGACATTGAGTCAATAAACACCTATTACATGTTTACCATGTACCAAACACTTTTCTAAGTTCTGGGTATACAAAAAAAGAGTAAAAATATTCTTTATCATCAATGAACTTTTATTATTAAGGGAGAGAAAACATATACACATGTAGACACTCATACATATATATTCATATCATGTGTGGATGTGTGTATGTGTATATATACACACATGTAAATAAAATTACTGATACAAGAGATGAATACCATCTTTTATAATTACAGAAAGAAAAGGCACTGTCAATTGGCAAGACTGAAAAAAAAACTCTTGAAAAATTGGAAACTGAACAGACTCTGCATCCTATCCTAGATATGTGGATTTTCTCCTCTATTCTCCATAAACCTTTCAAAAAAAATCTACCCAATCCAATGTCTCCCAACTCTTTTAAAATCCCATCTCTTGCTCTTGCCTTGAGACTGCCTCACTTTATTTTTTGATCATATATTTGCCTGGTACCCTTTGTATTTGTTATTCCCTACTGTATTAGTGGTAATAGAACCCCCATCAAAAATACTCCATGCACGCATAGGTGATTCTGCTAAATATTTAACAAAGTTGAGTAAATAGACAAGTATATGAATTGTTCTTTTCTGATATTTTCTCAGTCATATCAGTAGCTTTGAGACATGGAATACAACTAACCTTGAAAGAATTACAAATGGGTATCACTTAGAAAATAACAAAGAGCTATGTGATGGTTGTGAGCAGATGTAACATATGACCAATGAGGTACTTCCAAGAAGAAAGGGAATATCTGATGCCATTAGGGAAATGTTGAATAGCAAAAGAAAAGGGCTCATAAGGCAAAAGTTTGTAATGACAAGTGGACCATATGTGTGCTCTGCTAGTATACATCCCCACGATATCAGGATAAAATAAGGAAGACCTCTAGAACATTGGGTAAATTCCCTAAAATGAAAGCATGGGAGATAATGGGTGGACAAGAGTCCCCCAGAATGGCAGGCACAAATGAGTTTCCATCTGCATCATAAGAAGGGAAATCCAAATACATGAGATCAGAGATCCATTTAAGTAATGTTTTATATTACTTCTTTCATGAAAATAACCACTTGTTATATATTATGGTCACAGGAATGTATTAGTAAATATATATTTAACAAGTTGCTCTTTGGGAAAAAACTAGTCATTTAAGTTTAATGTGCAATTCTAACATTTTGCATCATTTTTTTAAAATCCAGATGACCAACAAAGCAAAATGTCTACTGATTATTTGCAATATTTGCCAATTTCTGAAGTAAAAATACTCATTTTGAAAATTTAACCTATATTTGACCTATATTAGCTATCTCCAGCAGATCACCGGGTAACCCACTTAAACACCCGATATGTCTCTCTATTGCCCTGTAGGTCACATACAGTTGTGATTCTTTGGGGATTATAGTATTTGATGATTCTCTCTTTAAGAGCCAAGATTTTTGTTTATCTTTCTTGGTATCCCTCGAACTCAGCATGGTATTTGGCATATGGTGATAATTAAATAAAGGCTAGTTGACTGACTGGATATATCATATTATTAGAAGAAATTCAGCATTCAAGAGATGGATTTAGGTCCCCAAACCACTTAGGATCACAGGATTTTTTTTTTGCTGAGGTAATTTGGGTTAAGTGACTTGCCCAGGGTCACACAGCCAGAAAGTGTTAAGTGTCTGAAACCAGATTTGAACTCAGGTATTCCTGACTTCAGGGCTGGTGCTCTATCCACTAGTTGACCCTGGAATAGTATAGTCTGCTAGGTGATTAAAAAAAAAACAACAAAGGACACTATTGACTTATAAGTCATATAGTTTACAGTATTAAGTATGACTGATACCTTCATAAATGAGTAATTTTACCTCTAATACATCCATTCTTCATTATTTTTCCAAGCCATCACTCCTGTTCTAACCTCCATCTTCTTTTTCTAATCCTGACTCTATACTTTCCAGTTCAGTTCTATACTGTGCTCTGTTCTCAAATCCCTTGTCTCCCAGTATAATATTTATGTCTTGCCAAACGCCAACCCTGCATTATTACTTCCCCAGTTGCCACCTTCATTCCTACTCACATGCTGCTGAACAGAGTTGGAAGAAATTATGCAACTGAGCCAGCTGGGTTCATTACATATTTTGTCATCTAATCCTGACTGGGCCCTCAGCCTAATAAGACAGTCCTTTTATTCCTCCTAATTAATTCTCTCCCCACATATGCTGTTTGAAAATTTCTTTTACATCTTGAAGCTTCCCTTACCACCGCCTCCCTCATCTCTCTCAGTTGAGACTCTCAACTCAGCCATTTACCATAAGTTCCATTTTCTCTTTTTCTTTACATATGAAAACCTATTGACATTATCCCTCCTTCCCTTCTCTTTTACTCCAGACTCAAATGATGAATGGCCCTTCTTTCCAAAGTCAATACCTTTAGAAGTACTCTTTCTCTTACTTCTTTCAGCAGATTGCCTCCATGATAATCCCCTCTCTCTAATCTTCAATCAGTGAAATGTCTAGGAGTTTCTTTCTTAAATACAAACACAGCTCTTCAGAAAAAAATCCTTCTTAGATTTAAGCACCCTGAACTTGGCTCTTTTCAACAATGAGGTGATTCAAGCCAATTCCAATAGACTTGTGATGAAAAGAACCATCTGCATCCAGAGAGAGCATTGTAGGGACTGAATGTGGATCATGACATTGCATTTTCACCTTTTTTATTGTTTGCTTGCTTTTTGTTTTCTTTCTCATTTTTTTCTTTGTGATCTGATTTTTCTTGTGCAGCATGATAATGGACATGCCTAAACTATATTGGATTATTTACTGTCTAAAGGGGAGAAAGGGAGGGAGAAAAATTTGGAACGCAAAGTTTTGCAAGGGTGAATGTTGAAATCTATCTTTGCATATATTTTGAAAATAAAAAGGTATTATTAATTTTTTTTTAATTTAACTGTCCCTCACAAAAACTCTTGTCTCTCCTTTTATAGCCCAATTCTTAGACATAGCAAGCTAAAACAGCAATATTGTTTTAAGAACAACTTTGAACAATCAGGTCATTTTCGCTATTATACAAAATATACAAAAGCCATGAAAGAATATGCTATTTGCATCCAAAGCAAAAACTGATAAAACAAAAGAAGTATGCATGTATCAATTCTTTCTCTGGATGTAAAAAAAATGTGTTCCCTAAGACTCTGTCTTGAACTCTCTTTTCTTTTCTTTCTTCACTAACTTAGTGAATTCATTAGCTACTATGGTTTGATTATCATCTCTATGCAAGTGTATCCAAATCCTTATAACTAAGCTTAATCTTTCTCCTGTATTCCAATTACACATCCCCCATTGTCCATATAATAATAATTATATCAATGGCCAGAATTTATATAGCAACCATTATATGTTAAACACTTAGGTGCTATTATTATTCCCATTTTACAATTAAGGAAACTAAGAGAGAAATTTGCCCTAAGTCACCCAACTAGTAAGAATCTGAGGCTGGATTTGAGCTCAAGATTCCATGACTTCACCCTCAGGGCTCTGATCACTATGCCATCTAGCTGCCTATTTCAAACTGTATGTTCTTTAAATATCTCAAACTCAACCTATCCCAAATTGAACCAATTAACATTTCCCCCAAAACTCACCTTTCTTCCAAGCTTCTGTATCTCTTCCATGACCATCACCATCCTTTTAGTCCCCTGAGTTCATAAACTTGGCAAGTTTCTTGATTCCCCACTCTCCCTCAGAGCCCATAGCCAATAAGTTATTGGATTTCATTATTTAAACTTCACAAAACCTCTGTCTCATTCATTCCTCTACTAGCAAGGCTATGATACTAGTTCAAACCGTTATCACCTCTAGTTTGGGTTATTGAGATAGCTTCCTGGTTTCCCTGCCTCAAGTCTCTCCCTTCTCCAATGTATCCTCAACACAACTTCCAAAATGATTTTTAAGGGTTGCACCCCCATTCCATAAATTCTAATAACTCCCTATTTCCTCAAAAATCCCATGTATGTTCCTTTCAACCTTTACACAGCCTAACTTTTTTATCTTATTGTATATTAGTCCTCTTCCCACAGTGTGTGGGATGTTGCTCATATATATTGATGTTGGAGATAGATGATGCAGTGGGATAAAGTGGGGTTTGGAAGATCATGGGATAGAGAGCTGGGCTTGGAGTTAAGAAATCTTGAATTGAAAATTGAACTCAGATACATACTAGATGCGTGATCTACAGCAAGTCAAGGTCACAAAATGCTTTTCCATGATTTGTCAAATGCTTACAATTTCCAAAGTACTATATGACAGAAATTTAACAGAAAAACAAAACAGTTCTTATTCTTAAGTAGCTGATATTCTAAGGAGAGATGATATTTCAAATAGAATAGGATAGGTAGAAAGAACCTGTAGTCCTTAGAGTACAGCAGAAGAAATTCTTGCAAGAGATAATGTTCTTAATGAAGACTCCAAGCACTGAGCTAGAAACAGGGTTTTATGGTTTGGGGCTTAGTACTATTTCGAGGGATCTTGGGTTCTAGGTCCTAGACCATCTCTACCAATGGTCTAACAGATTAATTAAATAGGCCATTCATCTAATTGCATCTTATAATGTAGACATTAATGTCTTTTAATTTTTCCTGTGGATTGTTACACTGATTTCTTTTTGAGTACTCATGAATCTAATTTAGGAGTCTCTGAAATATTATGAGACTTGATTTAATCTGCACAATGTTATCCAGAAATAGGTCTATCTCAAAGTCCTCACAATCTATAAGAAATCCTTCATGTTTGGATACCATGCTAAACATCCTCAATGATAGCCATTTTTCCAACTCAGGACTTTCTAGAACTTATATTTGCAGCCATGCCCTATCACCTCTAAGCCAACATGGGACATCAAAACCAATATTTTTTCTCTATCCCTGGACCTGGAGATTCCATTGCTTGGAATATGTCTCAAGAAGAACACTAATCAAAAATGGGGAGAGGTCCATATATAGGAAAATAGAGCACCACTTTCTGTGGGGGCAAAGAATTATAAGCACAGCAAATGCCTACAGTCAGGGAATAGCTAGACAAATTTTAGTACATGGATGTGGTACAATAGTACAATGCTTTAAAATAATGAATATGAAGGTTATGGAGAAATGTGAAAATATGCACACTTTCTAATCAGAAAAAAGTGATTAAACACAACAAAACAATATATGCATTGGTCACAACAATGTAAATAGGAAAAATAACAGCTAGAAATGAAAATTATATTACTCAAAAAAATTAAGCTTGGTTTAAAGAAAATCTATGAGAAGATACTTCTCTCTGCTTCTTTAGCATTGTGGGAGGAGGTGGGCTAGGCCTATAGGTGATACCTATATCTATATTTATACATATATACATATTATATATATTTATACACATATAAATGTCAGATTTTTTAAATGTATAATGGTTCTGTTTATTTTTCTCTTTTTCACCTTTTCTTTAAAAAAAATTCATTATAAAGAATGGATATCAATAAATATACCAAAGAATACCAACAAAATTTTATGAAAGAAAATCTATAATCTTCTCCAAAATTTAACTTTTTTTTATCAGATACAATCCCAATAGATCAAGAGGAAAAAAGGGAAGTATAATATATTTTTCTTACTACTCATAAGTACATCTCCAAACTTTAGCTGATTTTGCTATTTCTCAAATTGAGATCTTGAATGAAATTGACTCAAAATTTCCAGATCACCTGTTTTTGTTGTTCTTGATATTTTGAATTCTATTTCATTCATCAAAACTTTAAACCCTAAGAGTTGACTATAATCCCCATTTAGTAAATAACATTCTTCAGAATTCCATGATAGTTTCTCCTTGATGCATAAGAGAAAACTCAAAAAAGAAAAAAAAATAATTCTTTCAAAATGGAGAAATTCCATATTCACTTGATTCATCATTGGTTTCTTTTAAAGAGTCAGTTCCCACAGATAATTAAAAATATGAATTAATGTAACACATTTGGATTTACACATAAGAATTCAGAACCATATATATTGTGAAAATTAAGATTTATTTGTACTTGGAAAAAATCCAGGCTCCAACTTTGCATAAACAACAAACATTTACCATGTTTTTGTAGCACTCATTGAATTCTCAGGCAATTTGCAAATGGCTTGCTATATTTATCATATAACTCCAGCTGAAGAAACCTTAGAAGCTATTTACTCCAATCTTCTCATTTTCAAGTGAGGAAGCTGAAGACCAAGAAGGCAAGATTTCACAAGTCCTTTGATTTCAGAGACAGCATTGACTGTATGATTGACAGAAGTTCATGTAAGTTACATAAATAGATGCTAGATAAGTACTGGTAATAGCAATGAAATTAATTTTCCTAGGCTACAAAAAAATTCCTCCTATTTGAAAATGATAATGTAGGCTAATAAGACTACAATCATGGAGTCATAACCAATCCTTAACTGATCACCTTGAAATGCATATTGGGAAAGTGAAATTTTTTGTGAAAGTGAATCAAAGATAAAAGAGGAGGAAGAAGATGAAAAAGAGAAGGAGGATGAGTGAAGAAGAGAATGAAAAGGAGTCTGAGAAGGGAGGAAGAGAAAGAAGACAAAAGAGCATCAGTGAAAAACTAAATTATGCACTGAAGAGAACAGAAAGGAAATTCAGAAAGGGACACAGACAAGCCAAGCGATGTTGGTGCTACTATGTTAAATTTAACATGTAGTTAAAAAAAAGTTATATGCAACAGATTCTGTTTCATGTTTTTTAAAAGAAAATTCATATTATGTATGGCTCAATCAGCATAAACCTACCTCTACTACTAGAAAAGTCCATATCTTATTGATAGTCTGTCTGGATCATTAGCTTCATAACTAAAGAAAGCATTATGAGTAACATTTTGCCATGCTACTGGTAATGGAAGGTTATTTATGAAGAATTTTGAGGCATCATTACATGTAGTCTATTCATAGAACATTTTAGCTTTTTTTTTCTTGCTAATTCACCGAGCTACAGTAGCAATCTGTCTTATAACTTATCCAGTGCTAAAGGAAAAGGGTGTGTGGAACTAGAACTACCTTCAGCATCATGATGTTCTGGGTTCAAAATCTGCCTCCAAAGGATGCAGGCTATTTAGCCCTGGATGAATCACTTAACTTTGTGGTACCATGAGGCAAAAAAATAATACTTACTGAGACCACAATTAGCAGAGAAAGTGCACTTAAATATTGGCATTCCCTTATTGGGAGGAAGTTATTTATAGCACTAATATCATTAGTCTAATCCATTAAATAAATAAACAAATGAATGAATAAGTGAATAAATAAACAAATGAGCAGGCAAATAAATAAAATGAACGAAAAAAGTGTATAAGAACAAGACATTTTAAAAATGTCAGTATACATATAAATATATATAATACATATAAATACATTTGTATATATTTAAACACTTAAAATTGCATCATACAATCATTTTAATGCAATGAGTCCCAATTTATGAAAAGCAAACTCCTAGGAGGGGGTAGGCAAGGGGTTATTGCAAGTGAACCACAAATATGTGCATGCAAAAATTAGTTAGCACTAATTTAGTGCTAACAAAGCATGCAGAATAACTTAGAAGGATAAAAAGGAATGCACTTATGTAGACTGAGTTTTTTTGAATTATGTGGATGCTATCATAATTAACCAAATTGAAGGGGGACCAGAGCTGTGATTTCACCAATATGAGAAACTTCTCAATGAAAAAAAAACTGTTATTTGCATAGATCCAAACCTCCCAGAGTTCCAGGCTAATTCTGAGAGGTTAAATGAATTGTCCAGGGTCACCCAGACAGTATGTGTCAAAAGTAGGATTTATATGCAGGTCTTCTTGGCTCTGAAGATGATTCTCTTTCCCTCATATCACACTACCTCTCCTAAACTTCACATCAGCACATCTCTTGACTCAAACTGACTAATAAATACAAACTCACTTAAATGGGTGACTAAATTCTTAGTACCTCTTTAGCTATTTCATACTTTCTCAATCAATGGATACTGATACAGTAATACAATTATAATCATAGAAAGGTTTTCAAAATTTGTTCACATTGAAAACAGCTCTTCAATCTCAGAAAAGCTGGGAACCACTAATTCAGAAAATAGTTGATATTTAACAATTATGTTTTGTTTATTCCATGAGCAAGAACCAGTAGCTTTCAATTATTTTTAATAAAATATTTCTAGATTTTCCTTCTCTTCACATCTTGCTCTCAGACTTCCATGTTCCTTTGTGGAGGATGGAAGGAGGGGAAAGAAGAAAATATTCCAGTCAAGAGTTCACTTGCCTGCCTTGCCTTCCATTTTCTAGAATCAGGGTCTCTAGCAGGGATTTAAATGACATCATCTTGAGAAAAGGCTTTAATTAGTTATGTATTTGAAAACTGCTAAGCAGCAAATTTTCTGTTGTTTGCTTCAGCTGCCACATTTGCAGTTCCTCTTTCCCTATCAAAAGCAGCCAATGCAATGCTGATTTGCAGACAGCAGGGAAGAGATGGGTGTTGCCCTGGCAACCAGCACTTTCTCCATACTTGAGAGACCCATAGAACAGACTTATGTTGGGGAGTCTTGGCCATGATTTGAACAGACATTGGATTGTTGTACAGAAGTCAAATGCAGTAGGGCTTGACATATTAGCTTTAGATGTAAGAACCAGGCCCTACTTTTAGAAGGTAGAGAAAAAATAAAATAAGCCACAATAAAAATAATTCCATGCTACTAAATACTAATTGATTCACTTATAATAGCTAGCATACATGTAGCATTTTAGGATTTGCTCAACATTTTACACATATCTTTTTATTTGATTTTTTAAAAGTAGGTATTATTATTATTATTATTATCTTCATTTGGGATTTGAAGAAACTGAGACAGAGAGATTTACTTAGGGAGCTTCCCTGGAAATGCCAAGTTTAGTTCATGGTCATTTCACCTGCCTATAGAAATATAAATGGTGTTTATATTCCCAACAAATATCAAATATTATTCATATTTAACATCACATTTTGACAAAAAGAAACAGCAATGGTTCAGAAAATTCTCTGTAACATGGCATAGTAAAAAGAACACCATCTAAGCATCAGATACAATATTTGATAGCATGAAATCATTCTTATAACATTTCATAAAGGTTCTGTGTGATCTTTACTTTGCTACTAATTAACTGGCTAACCTTAGAGTTGTCTGGTAATTTTCCATTTTCCTCATCTCTAAAATAGGTATAGGACAGTTAAATAGTGCAGTGGATAGAGTGCCAAGCCTGGAATCAGGAAGACTCATGTTCATGAGTTCAAATTTGGCCCCAAATATTTAGTAGCTATGTGACCAATCACTTAACCCTACTTGCTTCAGTTTCCTCCTCTGTAAAATATGCTAGAGAAGGAAAAGTTAAACCACTCTAAATATCTTTGCCAAGAAAACCCTGAATAGGTTCATGAAGGGTCAGACACTATTGAAATGATAGAAGAACATTAGCAACAACAAAATGAAGATAATAATAACTGTACCTACCTTGCAATATTATTAAGAAAAATAAAATTATAAAGTAGATACTAAAGTATTTTGGAAAAATAAAAAGTGATTTAACTATAGGGCTAGGAAATGGGTCAGTGATGCCATTGGAGGACTTTCCAGGGGAGAAAACTTCTTCTACCAATGTAGGTAGGTTGGTACCTTCTCTGTAACTAATAATCATGGAAAGCTGTTTTTCCAAAATCTTCCAAAAAAATTAACATCAAATAAAAGGTTCATAAACCAAAATATTATACCTGTTTAAACAAAGAGAAACATTCAGATTGTTCTGAGCATTCTACATACAATACTACATATAATTCTACATAGTGAAGATTTACATTCTTATAGATTTCAAGGGAAATAGGATTAAGCAATCATGGAAAATGTCAAGGATGTTATAAGATTTGGTGATTTCTATGCTTACAGTATCAAACTGCACTGTCTATTCTTTGCATTCTAAAATGTTGTCTCTTAAGCAGCTTTGTGATTTCATAAAAATATGCTTGTTATATCAGTCCAAATTATCAAACTTGTACCAAGATGGAATTGATCTTATTTTTTTTTTCAATTAAGAGGTTGAAGGACTTGCTCAGGCTCTGACAATCGTCATGTGCCCAAGATGACCATTGAAATTAGCTCTTCTTGGCTTTGAGAGTTACCAAACCAATTCAAGTCAATGAGTATTTATTAAGAGCATATTACATACCAGGCACATGCCTTGTTATACCAATATAAACAAACAAAAAAAAATACCATTACCACCAACAAAGACAGGAAAAACCAATCAATGACAGCAGAACTCTAATATTTTAAGGACTCATTTTTCAGTTGATGTAGATATTCATTCTTTCTACCAATACTGTTACTTCAGTACTTTAAGAAAATATATATTATAACCCTTCAAGCCTCTGGACTTGCTTTCATGACCAACTGTGCTCAGAATAATTCATCATTTAATGGCCAACCTCCAGTGTTGACCTTTTCCAAAATTAATTAGATTGAGCCTCATTGACAGACCTTGTAGGACACAATCTTGAACCTTTCTGACTTGATAGAAAATGCTTGAATTTGTTCTCTGATGACTTGGTGTTGTTATTTAGTGAGGTATGTCTGACCCTGTGGCCCCATTTTGGTGATTTCTTGGCAAAGATACTAAAATAGCTTGTAATTTTCTTCTCCAGATCATTTTACAGATGAGGAAACTGAGGCAAAAAGGGTTAA
The DNA here is from genome assembly GCA_023553655.1 of Myrmecobius fasciatus. NCBI lineage: Eukaryota > Metazoa > Chordata > Mammalia > Dasyuromorphia > Myrmecobiidae > Myrmecobius > Myrmecobius fasciatus. The sequence goes on along the minus strand of JAJPUD010014587.1, from coordinate 14,794 downwards.
ATGACTTGTCCAGGGTTACATAACCAGTAAAGCTGAGGCCAAACCTGAACAAATGCAGATGAGTCTTCCTGACCCCAAATCCAGTACTCTATCCACTGTATCACCTTTCTCTGATAACTTAGTATCAGATTAAATTAAAGATCATGATGAGAAAATGGAGTAGGACTTTAGTGGAGAATACAAATATAAGATAGTCAATGTGACATAATTGTTAGTGTGCTGAATTTGCATTCAAAGGCAAATTGCTTCAAACTCCACAACTAAAATGTCCATGTGACCACTAACTTCTCTGACCTTTAGATGTATTTCTAAGAAAGTTAAAGACAAGTTGCCAATCAGGGGAATAATGAAATCACAGAATTTCAGAATTAATGATGAATTATTATTATGCTTATTTCCCCTCTTAGCAGAGAAAGAAATAAACTGAAAGGATTCCAAGTGGAAAAGGACTGTAAGAGGTAATCATTTCTACCATCACCATGCCCATTTCATGGTTAAGGAAGGAAACACATTAAAGTCCTGAGAGGTTTGCATAAGGTTATTATCTTACAAGTAGCAAATGGCAAAACCAGGATTGGAGTTCATATTCTCCAAATACAGTTGAGTTTATTTTTTAATGGAACGAGTTTGAAGCTTTACATCATCTAATAGAAACAAATGCTTCCATGATGTGAAATTTGCCATCTTGATGCAACCTTGATTCATATTTCATGAGTGCTTTTTGATGAAAAGGAGAACAAATCATTTAGGTTTAGTTGCATTCAGATAAGAAATATTTCCCGTGGCTGCTGAATAATACAATGCAATTTCTGTTCTACTATCTTAAAAAAAATAGCATTTTATAATAACAAGACAGAAAAAGCAGTTAATTTGGGGGAGAGAGGCACAATTATGATAGGAGGTAGTTAGATGTCTCAATAGATAGACTACTAAACATGGAGTCAGGAAGACCTGAGTTCAAATTTGTCCCTAAACACTATTTATGTGACTCTGGGCAAATCACTTAATCTCTTTTTACCTTAAACCACTAGAGAAGGAAATGGCAAACTATTCTATTGTTTTTGCCAAGAAAACTCCATGGACAGTATGATCCACAAGTCATGAAGAATTGGACACAAAACACCTGAATAATAATTATGATAAGCACCTTCAAACAAAAACTGGCAAACTAAAGCAATAAAAGTATATTGGGGTGTGAATGATACCGAAGATGAAAAAGTTGTAAGACTAAAGTGCCAGTCAGGAGGAAATGGCATCAAAACTGAACGTTGCTTTTATTTCTGGATTTTTCACAAGAAAAAAAAATGGAATCCCTTGAGGAATTGCTGAAGACTCAATGTGACTGTAAGACCCTACTGATAACACTCTGGCTCTTGGGAGTAAGAGTAGTTATTAACAAGCTGTCAAGAGCTGTAACTCTAAAACTAGGTTACACACAAACCCAAGAAATGCTTAAGCCTCCAAGGAAAACAAACAGGATGGTACAGATTTGTACCATTTTAATGAAGCCCTTTATCATATTCAGTTGCAAGGTGACGTTACAAGGGTGTTTGGTTGGAGGGCTGTTGTTTCTTTTATTATTTTTGGTCTGTTTTTCACTTTACTTTAGATATTTGCTGTTCAAATCCTGATGCCTATGGGTATTTTTCTGGGATAATTTGAAACAGGTTAATAATACATTAGAAAAAAATCAAATACTTAGAAAAAAAAAGTGACTCTAAGGAAAAACTATTCTTTTATTCTATAAAATAAAGACTTGCTCTGTGTGCATTAACCATATTGTTTGGGTCTATATCCCAGGTCTTCTCCATCACTGCTGTGGCAATGATGTCTGAAAAGCTTCCCTCCCTCTGTCTTAAAAATGTAATATAGAATGCATACTTTTCCAATGGCAAACATTTGTCTGAGGCATAGATGAGAGCAGTGATTGCAGCAAAATATCCTGGTAAGTTCTTTAAGCTCAGGAAGGGAAAGGTTTCATGACTGTCTGAATAATTGAAGTGAATGAATGAATGAGTGAGTAAATGAAAAAACATTTATTAATAACTTACTATTATCATACACTGAAGGTATATGCAAACAAATACATACCCCCATATATATACACACACATATATATGTGCATACATGCATATATATATATAATACATGTGTGTATATCCATATATCTTTATGTACATAGATAATTAAGGATATGCATAAAAAAGCAAGATAGTCCTTTTTCTCAAAGAGCTAACACTCAATGGAAAAGAGCAGCATATTAGAGAAAATTCATTTGTAAGACAGATAAAAAGTCCCCAAAGTTCTCAGATTGCAGCAATGTAGCTGAAAGCAAGGCCTTGGGGTCCATAGGCTATGTCAGTGGGTCAGATGACAATGTTGGGTGTTTAAAGGATATGGAAGACTTTCAGAATCAGTGGCTTTGAAGTTGCTAAAGTCTAGTGGTCTTCCATTACACTAGAAAAAATAAAATGTTGACTATTCTCTTATTCATATAAAGGGAGGAGGTGAAGGCAAGTGGGGACAGTATTCTATTGCTGGTAGATCTTGCTGCTTGGCCTTCCTGGATAGGTTCTGGGATTGCTAGGGCTAAGGGAGGAAGAAAAGCAGAGGAAATAAAAGGAAAAAAAGAGCTGGATAGATTTGGAGAAAGCTTTTGAATATAACAAAAATATTTCTTAGCTCCATGACTTATGGCTTAAATGCAACAGATATACTATCCTTGATTTGCCAAAATGTTATACTTTGTTAAGGGAAGGAAATTAGGCTGTGGTATGGGAAGCTGTGAAATGAAGCTTAATAATAGAACCTACTTCCCAGGGTTGTTACAAGGATAAAGTGAGATAGTATTTATAAAGTGGTTTAAAAAATTAAAATGCTATAGAAAGGTAAGATAATATTATTATCTGTATTGAATCCAAACTTTTTATTAGAAGTTGTTTTTAAAGAACCCTTCTGCTTTTCTATTATTCTTTTATCTTCTGTAATTATTCCAATTTTTTCTTCCACTCTATTTGGAAAATAATGGATGGAAAATTCAACAACCATTTATTAGACTTTTAGAATCTTTGCGTGCCTGACTAGTACCTCTGAGGGTTTGCCAAAGCTTGGTTTTGCCAAGTTTTCAGTGCTGCTCTTTCACCTTGGACATCCGCATGGGATTCAATGTGCCATGTGGCTCCAATATATACAGTGGCCATACCCTGATAAAACTGGCTTGGCAGGTGGGCTAAAACCGGTTGTATGTAACTGAGGAGCTCCAAACTGATGGATGAATTATGGGGATGTCTATTCTAAGTATATATGGATTCCTAAAGCAAGATTGGTAGATGAGAACAGTTTGTTCCAGCAGTCATGAACATAGCTGAAGCAGGAACTGTGGAGCTTGGTCAGACACCAGGGTCATCCACTGCATTCTGGGCCCCTGCTAGTCATCTTGACTTTGTCCTAGCACTGGATAACTTTGGGCAGCTCTGACTCACTTAAATCCAATACACATAGAAGTCAAAAATATCACCTCGTGATGTTACTGGCCTTCTTTCTAAATGGAGAAGCAATAACATTTAGGCTTTTTACAAAGTTCTAAGTACTATGCTAAGCTGGGAAGAAACAACAAAGGGCAAAAATGCAATTTCTGCCCTCAAGGGATTCACATTCAAACATCTGTGTACTTAAATGTACTTGTGATTAGTGGAAAGCAATCTCAAAGGAAAGGAACTAGCAGTTGAAGGGAACTTGTCTTTTGTTGAAGGTGGGATTTGAACTCAGTCTTAAAGGAAACCAAAGAAATAAAGAGGTGGAGGAAGGACAGAATTTCAGACTTAGGGGAAAGCTAATGCCAATGGGAGATGGGATATGGTGTATAAGAAATAAGAAAATAGGTGTTGAAAGATTCCCTTTCCCAGCTCCTCACCCCAATAGCAATGGGGGCTGCAGGTTCATTGCAACAAAAATATATATTCATTTAGGCAAACCTGAAATAATAAGTCTCAAGTCCCTGACCCCCTCTTCTAATTTCTGCTTTTTTTCCCTAAAGTAAAGATCTGTAACCAACAACTAGTGGTTCTGTAAGATGGATGTTTCTAGTTGTGGCAGCTACTTCATTTATTTAAGGGGGCTGTAATTCCTGCTTTGTAACCAGCTTTCCATTGGAACATTTTTTCTATAACTCTACTACCTTTTATAAGACAGCCACTGATAGGATCATCTTGCATCCAATAAGGTTACCAAGCCACATTTGGCTGATCAGAACATGTGAACTTTGTAAATTGCTAATACAGTAAAGATTCAAGAAAATATAAAATGCCTATTAATCCTACAAAGTGGTCTTTAGCTCCTCAAAGATTATATATGTATGACAGATTATTATTTTATAATTTATGTATATATTAATTCATGTTTATGAATCTTTTGCTTATTTTTTTTTGTAGAGAAAATAAACTTCCTATACCTATTATCGACTTTGTCCATTGAGCATGTTTTCTACAAGGTGAATGAGTAGAAAGAGAAAGGGAAAGAGATTAGTTTATGTGAGGGAGTTCATGGTGAGAAATCAGGGCCTCAAACAACTCTGCAAACATCTCCCTGTCCACAATGGAACCCAAAATGACAAAGTAAACTCAAAATGGAGGTGGGAATCTTTGGTAGATGAGCAATGATGCCTCCTGGAGAGAAATAAGAAGCATGTGTGAATCCAAGTTGCCTTCATGCCACAATAAAGTATCAGGATTAAGATTCTCTGGAGAAAATATTAAATACTTAATAAATGGGAGAGTTCCATTGGAGATTTCCAGTCTTTTTAAGTGTAAGTCCTAGGAGCAATATAAAGACAATATTAGTTAATTGAGGACCCTAAATAGTTGGATTTTTGGTTAATCAAGATATGATGTTGTTAAAAGCTCCCAAGAGGAAAAGGAGGTCATATCTGCTACCTATTATCCCTAGCATAAATATATTTACACACATGCATTTAATGAATATGTTTTGCATGACTCAAGGTTCAACTTTATGGGTCCTTGACCCATATTGGAACTCAGCACAAATTAAAAATAGGTGAGGACCTCAGATAACCTAAGCACAAGTGTTCCTCTTCAACAAGGAGTCATTATAATGCAATTTAAAATGCAAAACAAAATTTTGGGTCCTCAGTATAACTATCCCCTTAGCATTTATTCATATTTATTTTCCTTATATTCATTCAGTATACATATTACATACAATTTTTTAGCATTAGAATCTGAGATTCTAAATTGTTTCATTCATTGTCTTTATTTCCCCAAAACCTTGAACAAGTGCCCAGAACACAGAGGTGCTAAAACAGTGCTCATTCATTGATTATTTGATTTGTCCTTGTATAATTAATTTAACTCTAATTAGTTTTCTGGGTTTTTTTTATAACTGAATCATCAAGGTGGCACTTTATGCATATGTTCTCATCTACATTTTCTTCCCAATAATTCACTTCATGGTTTCTCACTCTCATATCCCAGACATGTCCCAGACATCCAGAGATATATGCTTTTCTTGAATGAGCTGGATATACCTAAGTGAGGATAAAGCATCAAAACCTGTCAAGTCCTATTCCTGGTTTTCTTGCTACCCTAAAACTAGTTTGTCACAACTCCTAAAATAATTTGAAAAAATTCTGAGAGTAATAAACACCTTTTAGGCTATATTCCCTTATTACACATAATTAAATTCATTTTTAATCAAAAAAGTTACTGTAAGTAGGGTGTGATTTACAGAGATTCAATCAGAAATGCAGATGCAACAGCGGATAAGGAACATCTGTGGCTCTAATAAGAGTATAGAGGTGGCATGAAATAATGGGATGTGGGTTTTTTTCTGAGGCCTTTTGAGATCTGGTGATCAAAAAGGAAGAAAAATTAATATGGGAAAATATAATTCAGATCTAACCCCTCTTTCATCTTCCAGATAAAGAAACTAAGGTCCAGAAAAGTTGATTAACGGTTTCAAGGTCACTGTTGGCCAGTTAATAAGGATTTACTAAGAACTAATTATGTCCTAATCATTATGAGAATCACTACGGATGTAAAACACACACACACACACACACACACACACACACACACACACACCCCAAAACAGTACCTGACTTCAAGAAGAATATTATCTAATTTTAAGCACATTCTGCTTTCCATACATTTTTTACATAATCCCCCTTCTCTCCTCTGGCACTGGTATCATTTTGTTGCAGATTTATACATCATAGTAGGGCAGTAGCAGTAGACTGCTGGTTATTTTTTCTGCCTCAAATCTCACCCCATTCCAGTCTATCCTTCACTCAGCTATAGAAGTGATCATCCAAAAAACATAGATTTAACCATGTCACCCTCCCCCATCTCAATAAACTTCATTGGCTCCCTATTATACTTTTTAATTCACTGAATTATCTGTTTAGCTTTTAAAGTTATAGTGTAAATAATCTGGCCCATTTATACTTTTTTGGTTTTCTTATATTTTATACATATATAGATATATAGATATATATATTTTATAATTCACGGACTCTGGCCTCTTTGCTATTCCTAACATATACCATTCTATCTCCTAACTATGGGTATTTTGTCTTCCTCTCCCCCATTCCTGACATTGTCTCCTTCCTCATCTCTGCTTTCTGGTTTTCCTGGCTTCCTTAAAGTGTCAGCTAAATTCAATCTTTTGCAAAATGCCTTTCTTGATAAACTTAATACTAGTACCTTCCTTCTGAGATAATCTCCAATGTATTCTTTATATATACATGTGTATCTTGTCTGTATTCAGTTGTTTGATTGTTCTTTACCTCCATTAGAATGTGATCTCTTCCAGAGATCAGGAACTATTTTTGCCTTTCTTTATGTCAAGAACTTGGCACAGTTCCTGACACATAGTAGGTACTTAATAAATACTCGTTTACTTCTTAATTGGATATAACATATAAATAAGAAGGTGAATACCATAGGTAGGGGGGAGGGGGAGAGAGAGAGAGAGAGAGAGAGAGAGAGAGAGAGAGAGAGAGAAAGAGAGAGAGAGAAGAGAGAGAAGAGAGAAAGAGAGAGGGAGAAAGAGAGAGGGAGAGAGAGAGAGAGATCTCTAATTATCAATATCTATACATATACCTATATGTATATGGCTATCCCTTCTATATTGCAACTTTCCCCATCAAAGTTCTGATAAATCATGGAGCAGCTAAAGAAATTAAATGAGAAATGTTGGGGGAGTTTTGCAGAAGCCACCGAAGACATGTGAAGGCCAGAAGATGGCATAGAACCTATGAACAAATACTTAACCCAAATTTTACAATAAGGTACTGTAAACTCCTCTCCCCCCCCAAAAAAATATCAGCTTTTTATTCTGGTATGAAGAGAGGGTCAAGACATTATCTGCAGATTTTTACCAATCAGGGGGTACTGTTCCCTAATCCTCACAATGTGGAAGGGATGTGTGTGCATGTGTAAAAAGAGAGACAGAGGGAGACAGAGACAGAGAGAGAAAGAGGAAGAGGAAGAGGAGGAAGAAGAGGAAGAGGAGCAAGAGGAGGAAGAGAGGGGGGAATGAAAAAAAGATAATCTCAGAAGGAAGGAAGTTACTGGAGGCACCAAGAAAGGTCACTTGCAGAAAGTACTATTTGAGCTATCTTGCATGGTCAGCTAAGTTGAAGTAAATCACTTTATATCTATATAACATTTTATAGTCTGCAAAGTACTTTCCATACAGTATCTCATTTGATCCTCACAACAACCCTAGGTGGTAAGTAGGGCAGGTTATTATTATCCCCACTTTAGAGATGAGGAAACTGGAGCTCAAAGACATTAAGTAATTTACAGAGAATTATATAGCAAGTAAGAGGCAGAACTTTGACCAGAACTCAGGTCATCTTATTCCAAGGTCAGTTCTCTTTCTACTAGGCCATGCTGCACCTAACTTAATGAAATTCAGGAGATTTTTACAATAGGAATGGGATATTTAGTGTAAGTCTTTTGCAGGAATGCGATAATGTCATTTTTATTTCTATTACTTTTTTAATAAATGTAGTGTATTCCTCAGCCCACACACATTGGGTACTCAGTAATGGAATCTGAAGCATCATTCTCTCCTCTTAACCTATCAATGAGTTTCTAGCTTATTGTCTGTTGCTTTTATCATCAGCCGGAATATTGCTTAACTGCTAGAATTATAAAGTGGATGTTCCAAAAATTCCCTTGTTTCCATTATAAATTCTTTCTCTAAAGCACAATAGAAGAAATTTCCAAGCAAATATTTTCAACATTTTGCAGGGTAGAATGATAACTGATATGATAGTTGACAATAATAACTATGTGTATATTCATATATAGAGAGACAGAGAGATATAGAGTAAAATTATTTAAAATATATATCTCTCTCTCCCCTCTAGACATACACACACACACACACACACACACACACACACACACTAACTAAAGACTAAAATAAACTTACGTGATGGGATCATACATTTAAATTGAGGAAGGATTTCAAAAGCCATCTAGACCACACACATAACTCGATTTTTTTTTTCAGATAAGGAAACTGAAGTTCAAAGAATCTAAATGATTTACCTAAAATCACAAAACTGGTGTATGAATCGAGATTCAAACTAAGACTTCCTGCCTCCAAATCCAGTATTTCTATCTACTAAATCATGATGCCTTCCAAAACACAAATCTTGAAATAGCTAGGACCTTAGAGCATATCTGATCAAACCCTGACATCTTACACTTGAGGAAATAGGTACAGGATCTTAATTCTAGTAGTGACAGAGGCACATTTTAATCTAGGTCCTTGAGTTTCAGAGCTGGTGCTTTTCCCACTCTATTATAATGCCTCTTTTCATCTATCTAACTATATGATATATGTATAGTGCATGTGTGCATATGGGCATGTATATGTATACACATATACAAACATATACACAAACATACATATATGTACTCCAGAGTTTGATCTAGAGAGGAGAAGACCAAGAGTACCCATTAGTGCTGTCTCTGAATATTTGAAGGACTCTCCTGTAAGAGAACTATCCTTATTCAGTGAAATGCTAGAAGGCAGAAGCAGGACCCAAGGGTAAAAGTCATAAAAAGGCAGATTTCAAATCAATATAAAGAAAGATTTTCTAATAGTTGGTGATAATCAGTCATCAACTAATTATTGAGACCAGTGTGTGAAGGGTATAAGTGAAAAAGCTAATTGTACTATGTTGAGGTCCTCTTAGCAGAAGATGTTAAGAGTAATTCAAAGAGAGAAATAAAAAAGAACCTTCTTAGTTCAGAAATCAAGAGAAAGTAGCTAATGAACCAGACCACTTTTGACTGTGGCATTCAGGTATAATAGGCTTTGTGAGCTCTGTAGCACTCAAGCATAACAGGCTTTGATTGAATCTCTGTTGTACTGGGCTTACTTTTGTTTACAACTCCCATTTACAAAGTATAATATTTCACCTTTTTTGTTGTTATTGTTGTTTGTTTGTTTGTTTTTCTTTCTATGTTTTTTTCCCCTTTTGATCTGATTTCCTTAAGCAGAATGATGAATATGGAAACGAGTTTAGAAAAATTGTACATATTTAATCTATATCAGATTGCTTGCTATTTTGGGAAGGGGGAAGGGAGAAAAATTTGGAATGCAGTTTTGTAAAATATTGAAAACTATCTTTGCATATAGTGAAAAAAATAAAATACTATAAAAAACCAAAAACAACAACAATAAGCAGACAGAGACAAAGGCCAAACCAACTGCCATCTAGAGCTAACATCCTCTGAGAAAGTCTCTATACAAGGATAAAGTTTGGATCCAGGTACCTCACACTATACCTTTCATTTCTAATATTCTATTATCATTTTAAGTGATATGAAAATAATCAGAAGGGCACTACTTCCATTGATCACTCTCCACAATTGTTTCAACTTTTTTTTTTCCTGGTCTCAAATCATCCAATTAAAAGCCAAACCTTACACACGGAGCAAGTAACAGCCTCCAATTTTTCTAAGAAAACTGAGGTCATTCCAAGGAAGATTCTAACTCTCTTCCTAAATTCTTCAAATCTTCTTAGCATCATTTCTCACTCCTTCCATTCTCCAGTCTCAAGAAAAGAAACAATCTTATCATGGACAGGACAGAACAATATTTCTATCTGGAACCTTGATCAAATCTCCTGATTTTTCTCCAAGGATGTTGCTCTAGCAATAATATCTTCACCCTCAGGAATTTTAGCTCTTTTCTCCATTGATTCTTTTCCATCTATCTACATACAGGTTAAAGTCTCTCCAGTGCTTGAAAAGAACTGAAGCTATATGTTTTTACTTCATATAATTGTTATTCTGAATCTTTCATCCTCTCATTACCAAAGATTTTGAAAAAAGAGTTATCTACCATATGTTTCCTATTTCGTTCCTTAAACCCTAGAATTCTAGTTGCTTTTGATGTCACTGTACTGGAACTGTTTCTCTTTCAGTCCTAACTCTGCAGAATTTGATCACCTAGTTCTTCTGAGTATTCTTTTCTCCCTCATCATCTCTTGGTTTTTCTCCTACCTTTCTTTCTTTATCTCCTTCACTACTTCCTTACATTCTGCACTTTTCAGGGAAGTTATAATCAAAAGTTTCACCCTTGGCCCTCCTTTTTCTTCTCCATTTTGTTTTTTGAGCAATCTCATTTACTCCCAGTAGTTCAACTAACACTTCTCTGCATTTGATGCCTAAATCTTTATGTCTAGCTTTGACCTTTTTTCCTGAATTCAACATTTCTATCTCCACTTGCCTGCAAGATATACCCACCTGGATAATTCAGTAGCACCACAAACACCATAATCAATCTCTTTATCTTTTCTTCAAAACCGGTTCCTCCTCATGACTCTATTATGTCTTTGAGTGTCACCAAAATTCATCCTATCTGCAGTATCCAAAATGGTACTGTTATCACTGACTCTTTCTTCTTCTTCTGTTACCACAGTCTGTCATTTCAAACTCTATTCTCCAGTAGTACTCCTCTAGTTTATTCCCACTGGTATTTCTCTAGTATAGCTTTTATTTCTATCAGGGTGGATCATTATAAAATATTGGCCTACTGTACATAATTCATGCTTTACATCGAATCAAGACTAAAGATCTACCATGTGACTTAGTTATTGTTTTTTAAATCTTCAATGGTTCCTTTTTGCCTATGAAACAAACTTCAAATTATCTCCTTTTGTATTTAAAGCCACCCAAAATCTGGCATCTCCCTATATATGTAACTCTTATATTAGTTTCCTCTATCAATCAACATCCATTATGTATCAAGCATTATGTTAGGTTCTTTAGGAAAATTAGGAGCTGAAATATAAGTAAGCATGTAATAAGAAATGTTCCAGCCGTCCCTGATATGAACCACTAGAGCCACATAAACTATCTCCCATGGAGGAAAAAAATTACTTAAGAATGGGATTATAAAACTATGATCTATGGCTTTTGAAAGATTGTTAAGATCAAGAAATATACTTTTAAGATTAGAGAAGAACATCACAATTGCCAAAGAAAAAGGAAAACCATTAGGAGAGATCAGACAAAGTAAGTGTGGAATAAAGTGAAAGGAGTTCAAATCCACTTCTGATGCTTATCATGTGACCATGGGTGGACAAACCACCTGACCTCTGTAAGTCTCAGTTGCTTAATTTGCAAGATATTAATAATGATACCCATAGCACTATTTCACAGGGTTATAGAGTGAATCAACTAAAATATATGCAAAATATCTTGTAAAATTAAAATAATTGCATAGAATTTAGCTATTATCTAGAAAGAAATGTTAAGATCCGGCTAGAATGGTTCCCTCCAAGAGCAAGTCATTCCAGACTAATTTCATTTTTTTTTTTGGATTGAGGAATGATATTAAATCAGGGAAATGATATAGACATAATTTGCTTAGATTTCAGAAAATTGTTGGTCAAACATTTCTCACACTATTTTTGTGGCTAAGGTGGAAAAATATCCTCTGTGTTAACACCCCAACTCTGGCAATTATCCAATTGTTCCTCTTTGACCCTCGGCCCTCCTCTTTCTTCTTTGCCTCATGCCTCCCATCCTTCAAGGCCTAGGGAAGCTGAGTAAGAGAACACTGTACTGACGCCCAAAGGATGACCATAGAGGTAGGTAGGTTTAGAACTAATTTAATGACCACAATCAAAGAAAATTTACTGTCAAGAAAGAGACAGAAAGAGAGAGAGAGAAAGAGAGTTTTCAAGAGGCCAGGACGATGTCTTATTTATTAAGTTGAAATGTAATAGAACGATATGTAAAGTTCTATAATTGAATTCAAAAAGTCAAAGTGTGATTAGATACACATGACATAAGAACCAAGGCCTATAATCTAATATTTTATAAACTCCCAAACTCCAGCTTCTGGGACAAGAACTCACTATTTGACAAAAATTTTGGGGAAAATTGGAAAATAACATGTTAGAAATTTGACATAGATCTGTATCTCACATACCATACTAAAATAAGGTCAAAATGGGTACATGATTTGGGAATAAAGTGATACCATAAGCAAATTACAAGAACAAGCAAAAATTTGCCTCATCAAATCTTTAGAGAAGGGAGGAATTTATGATCAAAGAAGAAGTAGAGAACATTGTGAAAGACAAAATGGACAATTTTGATTACATTAAATTAAAAAGGTTTTGCACAAATAAAACGAATAGAAAAAAAGATTAAAAGGGAATTACAAAAATACAAAGCAGAAATAATTTTTCAGCCAGTATTTTTTATAAAGTTTTCATTTCTAAAATATATAAAGAGCTGTTTCAAATTTATAAGAATATTTCATTCCCCAACTGATAAATGATAAAATTAAAGCATCTATAGTGTTATGAAAAAATGCTCTAAGTGACTATTGATTAGAGAAATGCAAAGTAAAACAATTCTGAGATACCAATTCACATCTCTCAGATTGACTAAGATGACAGAAAAAGAAAATTATAATATTGGAGGGAATGTGAGAAAACTGGGACAGTAATGAATTGCTGCTGGAGTTGTGAAATGATCCAACCATCCTAGAAAGCAATTTGGAGCTATGCCCAAAGGAATATCAAACTGTGAATACCCTTTAATCCAGCAGTACTAGGTCTGTATCTCAAGGAAATCATAAAGGAAGGAAAAGGATCCACATGTGCAAAAATGTTTATAGCGGCTCTTTTTGTGATAGCAAAGAATTGGAAAATACATAGATTCCCATCAATTGGGGAATAGCTGAACAAGTTGTGGTATGTGAAAGTAATGGAATATTATAGTCCTATAAAAATGATGAAGAAGCTGATTTTAGAAAGACCTTGGAAATTTTATAAAACTGATGCTGAGTGAAACAAACAGAACCAGGAATGCTGTGTACACAATAACAGCAAGAATATGTGATGATCATCTAAGAAAGACTTGGTTCTTCTCAGTGGTTCAGTGATCCAAAACAATCCCAATAGACTTTGGACAGAAAATGCTATCTGCATTCAGAAAAAGAACTATGGAGATTGGATGTCAATCAACACATTATGTTAACTTCTTTTTTTCTGTTTTTTTCCTCCTCCATGGTTTCTTTTCTTTTGTTTTGATTCTTCTCTCCCAACATGATTCATAAAGCAATGTGTATTAAAAATAATTAAATGAATGAATGAATTTTGAAAAGTCAAAGTGTGAATGTATAAAATGAATAAAGTGTGACTAAAAAATCTGTATTAAAAGGATAGTGGATTTCAAAATGAGTCTTCTATGTGACATGAAAAAAGGAAGGAAGAAAGGAAGGAAAATGGAAAGAGGAAGGAAGGAAGGAAAAGAGAAAGGAGAAAAGAAAGAAGGAAAGAAGGAAAGAAAAAAGGAAGGGAGGAAGGAAGGAAAAAATGGAAAGAGAAAAGAAGGAAAGAAAAGAGAAAGGAGAAAAGAAGGAAAGAAAGAAGGGAAGAAAAAAGGAAGAAAGGAAGGAAGGAAAGAAGGAAGGAAGGAAGGAAGGAAGGAAGGAAGGAAATAAAACATCTTAGGTTACATTAAGTTTCCAGTGACTAGGGAACTGGTAGTAGCACATTCCTTTTATTTGGTAAAACCAGTTCTGGGACTCTAGCTTCAGTTTCAGGCATCACATTTCCCAGAGAATTTCTATAAATTGGAGAGCACTCAGAGGAAGATAACCTGAATAGTGAAATAATTAGATATTACATAAAGAAAAACTCTAATAATTTGAACTGTCCAAAAGTAGAATGAACAACTTCAAATTGTAGTGAGTTCAGCCTCAGTAGATATATTTAAGAAAAGACTATATAATCACTTCGCTGAGGACATTATAAAGGAGACTCTAGTCAATGTGGGTTATACTAGCAAGCCTCTGAACTCCTTTCCAATTCTAAAAATAGTTGTTAATGCTTAAATATGTCCAGTGTTTTTTTTTTTTTTTGCCTCTGTGCCTTTGTTCATTTTACTTTTTGCCCCCTTGTATGAAACCCTTTCCCAGTCCCCATTTACCAACTGAATAGCTATAAATCCATTAAAGACCATCTCAAATGATGCTGCCTCCTCCAGGAAGTCTTCCCTTATTTTTCTTCCCCTCAGAACACACACAGAATATTATTAACATCTTCAAAGAGTTTCTCTATTTTCCCTTTGTATTAAGTTATAGGTGTGGCATCTTCTATTAAACCATAAGCTTAATGAGGGCAGGGATCAAGTTTAATGCTTAATGTAAACTGTGTTTCCATTTGTATCTAACACAGTCCTATGCCCATTACATTTAGTTGATAAATGGTCTTTTCATTTTTTTTTTT
>JAJPUD010014586.1:0-40294 GCA_023553655.1 Myrmecobius fasciatus | reverse complement strand
CACACACACACACAAACACACACACACACTAGCTAGTGGCCCAATATTACCACTCAATGTAGGTCATTTATCTCTGATGGGTTGATTCTTTTGAATGGGGTTGGGGGAGGAAAGAAGGATTTGCAAAAGATGGAAGATTTACTCAAGAAAATGCTTCCAGGAAGCCTAGCCAACCTTCTAAGAGCAGAGGGATTAGCCAACTCCCCGAAGAGGTCTTTAATAAGCACCCTATCCTTAATTATGTAATTAAGGATATATTCGATCATACTTTCATTGCTTGTACTTGAAAATCCGTTTATTCCTTTTAAGAGCCAGATAAAGAAGACAATCACTCGACTGCAGAGGATTTGGAGACTAGGAAATCCTATCAAGACCAAAGGAGTGTCTCTCAGCCCAGTCCTGTAAACATAGACCGAGGTGAGCAAGCCCCCATGCCTTCAGCAGCAGTCCCAGCCTCTGTCTTCCATGCCCCTCTATTGTTCCCATCTCCACCTCTTCCTGGAACTGGGAAGGAGGGATTGGAGTTGCCTCTGGGGAATTTCACCTGTGCACAGCGCCTGCTGACTGCTTGGTGAGACTGCTGAAGGGCAGATACACTTGATGGAGATATGGACATTGGAAAGGAAAAGGTTTTAAATCAACAGTAAGAAGCTGTCCCCTCCAGCTTCACATGGATAAATATTTAAATAACTTTGCCAGTCATGAGCCACTTTCTCCTCTGTTGTCCCCTGATTCTTCAATTCCTTTACTCTGCCTCCAGAATCCCATTCATGTGTAGGCTTGATACTGGCCCTGTGCCAAGTAGTTCCAGTGAATAGGAGCCAGGAGTCAGGAAGGGAAAGGGCAAAGAGAAGAGGAAAGGCATGGAGAATTAAGGAGAAAGAAAGTTGGGCACTGAGCCTGAAATACAAGGGGCTTTTCATGCGGAAAGATAGCATCAATAAAGATGATAAATAAAGATGATTAACCCTCTCCCCGGGGGAACTAACTATTCAAGACTATGAATCCATTCTTCTCCCTTCTACCTATTCCCCCATGGGGAAAGAAGAGGTAGCTTAAGGCTAAGCTTCCACATGGGTTGACTAAGGTGTTTCCAAGAAATCTACTCAACTCAAGACATTCTTGTCAGCTGCTGACCTTCTGACTTGTTCTTGTGTCTATCACAGGAGAAGAAGGCCTGACCTTGGATGTCACTGGAACTCCGATAGGTGAGAAAGACATCGAGAACCTCGCCAGAGGTGAGAACTTTAAAAACTTTTTAAGTCTTCAGAGACAGGAAGTCCACTTGATGTATGTGTGATGTGTGTGTGTGTGTGTGTGTGTGTGTGTGTGTGTGTGTGTGTGTGTAGGCTGTTTACTGAAAGCACTTTACCAAGTAGAAATTCCATTCCTTCCAGAATCTGCTGTGTTAACCTAATGAATAATGTCAAGACTCTAGGGTCTGGGGTGAGGGAGGGCTAGAGTGAAAGTGATTCGAGCAATCTACAGACATAAGTCTGTAGATAAACAGACTGAGTTATTGAAGAATAAACAAAAGGACCCTCTTCCACTTTAGATTTGGCTTTCCCTTAAAAGCAGGTTAGGAATTTTTTTCTTTCTGTTAGGTGTCTGAATTTTCTGGGCCTTTGATCCCACTTATTGTTTTTGGACTAAATTATCCTGATGACCATCCCCAACTCTCCCTTTCTTTTCCTATAATAGAGAAGGTCTGAAAGATTTAGAGAAGCAGAGAGATAGAGAATGGGGTGTGACAGAACTTCCTATTGATTGTATACAGAGACTCTGATTCCTGTTAAAGAAGTTCTATTAACCTTTCAAGGGGAAATGTCAAATGTATCCACCTGATATGGCAGACATTTTCAGCTTTCAAACTTTCAAAAAGGAATAGCTCTCAGGAGATTCCAGGAGTCTTCCCCAGAAGTTGGGGTTAAAGATTCTTGGCAAACACATAGAAGGCTACACCGATGAAGAGGGCCCCTGCTCCCTGTCCCATCTTTTCCATCTCTTGCCTTCCAGCCAAAAGAAGGAAAACCAGTCAAAATGTCTGTTTTTTTGTAGACAAAGCTCTGCAGGGTGGGAACATGAGATAATGAATCTTTTAGACTTGGCTCTATCATTGACTCATTGTTAATATGGGCAAATTGCTTTAACTCTCTTGCCTTTAGTTTGCTCACCTGAAAAATTATTTCCAGCTTTTAAAATCCCACAGTTCTGTAGAAAGACAGAAGACTATATGGACGGATGCAACACTGATGTAGGGAGGTAGGAAAATAGTCCTGAGGCCCCTTCACTGGGGGCTTAAAGACTGAGGCAAGAAGGATGCATACAAATAAGTCTATTACTCCTGGAATCATGTTTCCCTTTAACATTCTTTTAGTTTTTATAGGCCTGCTAAATGGTGAGATTAATAGTGGGTTATGGGGTAGACCTGATCTTCTGAAAAGTGCAGTGGATGGTGATTAGAGTAGGTCTAGCCCTTTTCTGGATGTCCACTAAATACTCAGTTTGGAAGTGACAAAAGGAAGGGAAAATGACTGATTGGCTGAGGTGATTAGAACCAGTTAGTTCTAGTCTAGAAGCCTGGTGTCTGGCTTGGAAGATTCCTCCGATTCCTGCTCCCACCACCACCACCACCACCATCCTTCTATTGAGTACAAATGGGAAAAGTAAGACAAGCCCAGTCTGCAGACACAGATCTTAAAGTCAAATGGGGATGGAAGGAGGGTGGGGAGACAGGCAGGGTTTTCCAGCAAGGGGGGTATGGGTATGACCCTTCGTGTGTAGATCTTCAGAAAGCTTGGGATGGGGTTTAGGAGCCTGGGGCTCAGAGCTGTCCTGTCCAAGGAAGTCTTTGAAGTCTTAGTAAACTGTTCCTCACAGGCGAGCTGCAAAAACTGCTTCTGGAGCAAATGGAGCTCAGGAAGAAATTGGAACGAGAATTCCAGAGCCTCAAAGGTATGTCCCTGCTGACCCTATTCTCCCTGTCCTGTCCATTCTCCCCTCTTAACCTTTACTCTTCTTTCCTCTTTTTCTTCACTTTCTTTCTCTCCTCTTCCACCCTCTTCCTTCCTCCTAAGACAAATCTAGTTGTCTTGCTCTCCCCCTCCTGTGTTCCTCTTTCTTGCTCTCTGTCCCCACTTTTTTTTTTATTACAATTTCCCCTTCTCCTTTCCTCTCCCTTTCTTCTTTTTTCTTCCTCTTCCCTCCCTATCCTTTCTCTCCCATAACTGTCTCAGGGTTGAAGGATGATGCCCAAGCTAGTTGGGCTTCTCCACCAGGCCATTTGAGGCAAAGAACTGTCCAAATATGTCCCAGCCCATCCCTTCTCACCCCAATGCTCACAAACACATTTGCTGTCAGTTTGCCAAACACACATTTTCTGGGGTTCTCTGGAGGGCCACCAGCCTGAGTAAGGCATGCGGGGGTGGGGACTGTACTTAACAGTTTTCACTTAATCAATTTGCACAGATAATTTTCAGGATCAGATGAAGAGGGAATTGGCCTATAGAGAAGAAATGGTACAACAGCTGCAAATTGTCAGAGGTAAGACTCGAGTCAGGTGAGCGCTTGCAAGAGGCCATAACTACCTCTTGTCTGGTAGGGGCTGTAATGTTAGTTCAGTCATTTGGATTTAAATTGAAGGTAATTTAACAATTATTTTTTTTATTTAATATCCTTTGTATACTCTGATTAGCCTCAGAATGGCAAGCAAGCCCAACAAACGGCTTGAAGGCATCATTACATGGAGTGATTGAACTTCTTATCGCGGCAATTTCCATGGTTTCTAAATTAAAAATCGAGGCGTAAAATTACCTGGGAAGTAATGCCTAAGTTTGCTTTAATTTTGGTTAGATCCATCTGCCTTTAAGCGCAATTCCCAACCATTACTTTCCTATACCATACTGCAGTCATAAGCTAGTGTGCTGCGGCTGTGTGTTTGTTTCCAACCCACAATTCAAAGAGTTTATCCCAATTAAAGAGAGTCTGATGTGTTGGTAATGATGGGTGTGAAAGAATGGAGAACACCCAGTTCGAATTCATTTCGGTACCATTCCTATCCCCATTTTCTTTCAGACACTTTGTGTAACGAACTGGACCAGGAAAGAAAGGCTCGTTATGCCATCCAGCAGAAATTAAAAGGTGAGGGGGACATTGTCCCCTCCCAATGAGGACTGAAATTGGGGAATTGGGAGGAGGAGGAAGAACCGGAAGGATGGAAAGGGAGGAAGAAAGAAAGAAAGGAAGAGGAAGGGGGAAGGCCTGGCAGACTGATAAATAAATCTGGAGTCTGTCCAAATAGAGGGGAGGGTTGATGGAGAGGATAAATGGGGGATATTTGGGTATAGGAAAATGTATTTAGTTATAATTGTGGATTTTTTTAAAAAAATTGTATAAGCTACCGTTAGTAAACAGGTGAGATTCCCGAATTGCTGACTTGGGAGAAAGGAGGAGGGAATGGATAAGCCTCTCGAGTGGGGTGTGGAGGGGAATAAAACTGGGTCCCTGGCCTGGGTTTGTCCCTTTCTAGAAGCCCATGATGCCCTGCACCACTTCTCCTGTAAGATGCTGACGCCGCGTCACTGCACAGGCAACTGCTCATTCAAGCCTCCGCTCCTGCCCTAGCCCAACCTAAAGCAGCCGAGCCGCGTGGACACACCTACAAAGCCATGCTACTCCTCTGTAAATACGGGGCAGCTACAGAGAGAAACAAGCCATTTCTACTAGACCGATGTAAATACTGATCTCCGGACGCCCCCCTCCTCCATCTCCTAAGCCTCGGCCCACTCCCCTCCTTCCCCCACATTTACCCTTCGGTCCCTGGGATTCAGACTCAGAGGTTCTAAGTGTAAATACCGCCTAAAACTAAGTTGAAATTCAGGGCACCGGACCACAAAAATTTAACTGGACCAAAGGAAGAGGGGCAAGGAAAAAACAAACTAACAAAAACGAAACGAAACCCTCACCAACTAACCTGAAGGAGAACACGCGGTCCAACTGTACAGTATCTGACTGTCGATTGTGAATACGTTATCAACTTCCCGCCAGCGATGTTCCATGCGTGATCACTGTCTGATTGAAGTTCTAGCTACCTGTAATGTCCACTTCTTAAACTCTCGTTCCTAATGACAAAGTGGCTATGTGCAATGGATATAAATGTACTGTGATTCTCTTAGTACAGCATTTGGTTTAACTTAATCTTATTTATTTATGAAGTAATTTATTTTGCTGTTTTCTCCCGGTCCCTCTACCTCCCTCCCCACTGAGTTTTGATCTTCGGGCTTTATTTAATTAATTTATTTTTAGTTGTAATTATTGATGTAACAGCACTTTAAAAGGGCGACCACCGACTCACGAGATGACAACCTTTCAACTTTGTTTTGGGAGACATTTCTGTATTAAGTGACTTTGGTTCTTTAATAAAAGTCTTGATCATGGGGGCGCCGGAGGCAAGCGCTGATGAAAGGGCGCGGGCGGGGAAGATGTCCACTGGGGTTTGGCAGTCTTCGGATCTATCCCTAAACTGAGAGAAACCGCAGAGAGGGAAACACTGGCCCAGCGTCGGGGTACCGAGTCTGTTTTGGAACCGAGGGATCTTAGTCTCGTTAACGTCTTCATTTTTACTAAAAAACCATTCTGGGTCCGGGAAGAAGTAAACCGGAGCAGAACTGGAGTCGCTCTGGATTGCTGTGATCTCAGCCAGCGTGTCCGGCAATAGCCAGTCCGTAGATCAGGCTGCTCCCCATCCATCACACCAGAAGAAATCATTCCCACTCTCCTCCCCTCTTTCCCCATTTCCCCCCTCCCCCCATCCTCCCTATGCAAGCACGAATTCCTTCACTTTACTGAGAAGCGAAAGCTCTGTCCAGATTACGGGTATGTTTCAGTCACCAGTCTCGGGCGGGCAGTGGAGAGACCTAGAGGGAGAGAAGGGGAACTCTTAAACTTCACCGCCAAGTGACCTATGTCCTTGGTTTCTGCAACCCCGGAAAAGTCGTCCGGGCAGTTTTAGAGGTCTTGATTGCCTCAGATCTGGAATCATGTGAAGGGTGGGGGCAGCTGCTTAGGGTGAATGCAGTTTGAGGATCGAAGGAGGGAAAACAAATCGGGTTGGTTACCCTTCTTCTCTGTCCTCCTCCGCTTCTGGGTTTTTGGAAGTTAGGCCTTCGGGAACAACCTCCCTCCCTGCGCCGGAACTGACCCGGGTTCCCCGTGCTCTTCTGGAAAATGGGGGCGGGGGCTCCTCAGGTCGCTGGAAGGAGACCCTTCCTCCCCCAGTTCTTCGTCCCCTCCCCCTTCTCCGGAGATCCAGGAGTTCATTAGTGGGCCATTTATATGCTTGTTTCACACATGAAAGTAAAACACTAATGAGCTCAGAGAGAGGTTTTTGGTGTGTTGGGGGTTTTTGTTTTGTTTGTTTTGTTTTTCCCCCCAAGGTGGTTTACACAGCTATTAGCCCTAAATACCTGTTTTTTAGCCCAGATTTACACAAACGAACAAAATCGAGTGCTCTGAGCTCTCCTCCAACCTTTACTGGAGTTAAAGAGCTGTTTGCCCACTCTTCCCACCCCAACACACCCCCGACAGGGAGGGCTCCTTCTTTACCTTTTTCACCAAATCTTTTCCCCAAACGGATCCCGCTAGAAAGTGAGAATACGTTCATGAGGAAGTGAACTCTGGGGTTCTGGGTGAGGGAGAACAATATAGCGCAGTAGGAAAATTCAAGTTCTTTTTTTTGTGGTGGCCACAAGACAGATATTTAAAAGAAAACGTTTTGGTGTCTCATTACTGAGCTATTTTACATGCAATCATAGTTCATATTTGCACAGCTCTTGTAAGATATTCTTTAAGTATTCTTTACTTTGTAAGTTTTTAAATCTGATCTTTCTCTCCTTCTTGCCCACAGAAACCCCAAATTCAATCATGTTGCCTAACATCCCCATTTCCTAGAAATGCTTCTGGAAAGGGGAGAATGGGTTAAAAGATCCTGCTCAGTTTCGTCTAAAAGATCATTTGATGATTCTTAAAGGTGAAATTATGGAGTAGGGGTACAGGACTCAAGAAGAAGGGGATAAAAACAAGGATTCATGCTGTTAAACTTGATTAACTAAGTTATGATAAATGCTGATTACTCGATAAAGAGAGGTAGATTAGAACTTGCTAAAATTGCTCCTTCCATAGCCGCAGAGCCTGGGTTCCTGGGAAACAGACGAGCTGATGATGTCGTTCACCACTGAGGCCTTTTTCAGTTTCTTGCATTGAAAATGGCCCCCACAGGCTTGAGTTTAAACTCAAGAAAATGGGGGTCTGAGTGGAGATAAAGCAAGAGAATCAGATCCCATGGAGATTCCAGAGCTCTTGAAACTGGCTGGTGCTTGAAACCAGGGACAGTCCCAGGTCGCCTTCAGAAAACTTAGCTGACTTCTTCTGGACTATGCAAAGATTCCTGGGCCAGGAACACAGTCCAGTGCCCTGAAGTCTGAGTTCTACCTAATTTTAAGACTTTGGGCAAATCTGTTTCTCTAGATTTAATTCGTTCTTCCTAAGACAAGGGATGAGGACTAAGGGATCCCTTCCAACCTGGATTGTTACCCTTCTTTGTGTTCTAGGCTCCTTTGGCAGTCGGGGGAAGGCTATGGACTCCTTTTCAGAATTAGGTTTTTAAATGCACAGAAAAAAAATACATAGAAAGAAAACCAGTTATACTGAAATACAAATGTAATTTTTTCCCCATCCAAGTTCATGGACCCTTTGGAAATTTCTCCTTTTGTTCCCCCCCCCACTATCTTTGCAGCCCTAATATAGAAGCATATAGATTTAGAGCTGAAAGAGATCTTAGTGGTCATCTAGTCATTTCCTCACTTTACAATGAGGAAATTGAAGTCTACAGGGGTTGTCCAAGGTCATACAGATAGGAAATAGGCAAGTCTGGATTGGAATCCAAAGTCTTCTGATTCCAAAACCCGTTGTCTCTCTCCCCCCTATGCCATCACCACTTTTTTCCCTCTAAGGATCCATTTCCTTCTTTTCCTGCACTGAATGGTTGGGCTTAGCATATTTCAGGGGTGTTAATTATATACCCATCACCTTTCATCTTCAGCTTCTGCACCTTCTCCTGAGTCCCATGCCTCCCTCCAGAGCAGGCTATAGGACCTTCAAGGTCTCTCTAACACATTTATCCAATCATTACACTTAAACGGAAAGAAAAGTTTTGCCTCAGTTAGACTGAGGCTTCTGGAACTTCAAGGGTTTGGACCTCTTGTTGGGAATCTGGTGGTGCTGGGGAGAATCACACAGGTAACTATCCTCTAAATGTGGGAGGTCCAAGGGTGGATCAGAGTGTCTTATTTGGTTCAGCTGCTGGTCTCTGAGAGTAGAGGGCTTATTTGCAGAAATCAGTCTTAGTTTCCTTCCCCTTTACCCCAATCCATTTTGCCCCTACTTCCTTATGGCTATACCTGCCTTACTGTACCAAAGTCAGTGAGAACTGGAGTTCAGACTTAAGTCTCATGTCCCATTCCAAGACTGGGAATTATGCATTCTTGAATCTTACATCAGAGATGGAGTTATCTCACTCAGGTCTTAATCTCTGGCAGTTTTCCCCATGGAAGTTATCAAATATCTGGGCTGGAGGAGACTTTCCTAGTCCAACCTTCTCTCCTCTTAGTTTTGGGAAACTGAGGCTCAGAGAGGTCCAATTGTTTGCCCAAGGGCACAAACCAGTTAATAACAGATCTGGGACCAAGACCCTCTCTCTAAGCACCTGGCATCTATTGATCTCCCTACAAACAGAGGGAAACACTTCTAAGCTTTAGAGACTTCTTCTCATAATCCAGATGATTTGTGGACACTAAGATCTAGCCCCCACCCCCAAATCCTCCTGTGCTGTGATTGTCTTTACGCAGTCATGGCCTTTTCCAAACATTAATAACAAAACGATTGGCATTGATGTAATTATCAATAATTATACAAATGATTGCTGATTGCGAGGCTTGTAGCCATTTTAATTAGTTTCCCAGATTCTAATTAAGTTAAATGAAAAAACATTAATAGGGAAAATATGCTTTCAAAAAAAAAAAAAAAAAAACCAAAAAACAAAAACAAAATAAAGCAAGAGCAGGCTAAGAAAGTTTATTTCTCGCCACAATGCTGCCACCTCGTGATGTTTTTCGGGAATTGCAACCAATGGAGCCTCTTGGTGAAGAAGGGGGATTTGGGAACTCGGGCCTTCGTGTTTTGTGCCTTATCCAAGAGAACTTCTCACTTTTAACTTTAAATTTTCAGGGGAGTTAGAGAAGTGAGATAGAACCACGATTTTCCCCGTTAGCATTTCTAATATTGAATTTCATTTTTGTTTTTTAAAGTTCCTTGGCTTAGAAGAATTTGATTGCCTTTCCAGTTCATATTCTGGAAATTTCTCAGCTCTGGATATTGTTCTAAACTCCCCAAAGGCAGAACTTGAGCTTTCTATTTTAACTCTTTGAAGTCTTTGCTAACCATTCTAGTCCACAACAGTCTTTCCTTCCTTTGAATTCTAACACTGGTTTGCACAAAATGCTCAGCAGAAATGTACATTCTATGTTCTATTAGTTACAATTTTTCAGAGTGGGTCAAAAGCATCAAATTCTGGGGCTATTTTGTGAGTGTGCACTGCCTCCAGCATTGCAGTAGACAGATAGGGCATAATGAAGTGCAACAAGGTCTGTGATTTTCATAGAGTCTGCATTCTATTGGCAAGACAAGGTACCGACAAGAAGGAAAAAAAAAACCCACTAGTGTGTTCTAAGTGATATGAATGATACGGACAATAAATTCCACAGAAATAAATCAAAGGGAGAAATCGTTTCCATTTTTAGTAGCTTTGGAGGAGGTAAAAATTCAGTGAAGTCTTCAAAAAGAGATAAAAGAGGCAAATTAAAGAGGTGGAGGGAATACAAGGGAAATTCAGTGACCAAAAGTTGTAGAGGGCAAAGACTTGAGAAAAAACAAGTAGATCGGTTTAACTGGAGCAGAGACAACACATGAGGGAATTGTGGTTCATAAGGTGGCAAAGGAGAGGCATAAATGGGTAAAAAGCTGGTCTGGGAATCAGAAGACCTGGGATCAAGTCCTACCTCTGATATCTGTTGTCTATTCTAAGCAAGTCACTTAACCGATCTCTCTGTGCTCAATGCAGCACATTAAGACAAGTTGCAAAGAAAGTTCAGACCTGAACAGGTAAAAGGAGGAGCTCCCTCATCCTGGAGTTGCCTCTACCAATGAAATCATAGATCCAATATCTATCCTTGGTTGTCTATCTAGATTATAGTGAGATTTTGTAAGTGAGTTGAATATAACAATATTTATTAAGTGTCTACTGTGTGCAAGGTAGCTTGACATAGTAAATAGAGGGCTGACATTGGAATTAGGAAGACTCAAGTCCTGATTCTAACACATTAGCCTGTTGACCATAGATAAGTTACCTCAGTTTCTATACCCTTAAGCAATTCTCTAAAACTATAAATTACAAATGAGTTGCTAAGTGAAAGAATGGAATAAATTTCTGTGTTCAGTATTACTCACAAAAATGAAATCACCAATCTAAACCAAGCTGGGGAGGTGGGGAAGTCTAGGGAAACAAAGACAAACTGAAAAACAGTTCTTGAGTTCAAGGAGTTTACTGGAAGGCCTTGAATGCCAGGCTAACAGATTCAGACTTAACATTGGAGAGCGAATCGGGAACCATCAAAGACATTTGAGCCAGGAAGTGATAAGTACAAAGTGGTATATAGTTTCCTAGCCCTTCTGAGAAACAGAGACCATGCCTTATCCTTATCCATGCTTTATTCAAGGCACCCAGTGTTTTGCACACAAATGATATACAATAAATATTTGTAGATTAATGTACTATAATTTACATGTATCTCAATAGCATCTAGCATACTATAACACTGAATTGCTGTTTTTTAGGCATTTCAGATTCTTTGAGACCCCATTTGGGGTCTTTTTAAAAATTCCTTTTTTTCAATAGTATTTTTTTTTCAAATTACAAGTAAAGACAAATTTTAATATTCATTTTTTGAAAATTTTGAGTTCCAAATTTTTTCCTCCCTTGTTTCTCCCTTCCCTAAGATGGTTGGCAATTCGATATAGGTTATATAGGTGTCATCATGTAAAACATTTTTTCATCTTGGTCATGTTGTGAAAGAAACCACAGAATCAAAGAAAAAAACCATGAGAAAATAAGAAGGTGAAAATGGTATGCTTTCATCTGCATTCAGTCCTCATCAGTTCTTTCTCTGGCTGTAGATATCATTTTCTATCACAAGTCCTTTGGAATCATCTTGGAATATTGTATTGCTGAAAATAGTCATTCATAGTTGATCATTCTATAGTGTTGTTTACTGTGCTTCTTTCTCTTGGTTCTGTTCACTTCACTTTCTATCAGTTCATGTGATTCTTTTCAAGTTTTTCTGAAAGCATCCAGAACATTATTTTGTGTAGCACAATAGTATTACATTACCTTAATATACCACAACTTAGTCAGCCACTCCCCAGTTGATGGACATCCCCTCAATTTTCTTTGTCATCACAAAAAGAACTGCTATAAATATTTATGTACAAGTGGGTCCTTTCCCTCCCCTTTACCCTCTTCACTTTTTAAAAAAATCTCTGTAGGATAGGAACTTGTAATGGTATTGCTGGATCAAAAGTTACGCACAATTTCATTGCTCTTTGGGCATAATTCTGAATTATTCTTCAGAATGGTTAGATCATTTCATAACTCCACCAACAATGCATTAATGTCCCAAGTTTTCCACATCTCATTTGGAATCTCTCTGGCAAAGACACTGAAGTGATTTGTCATTTCCTTTTTCAACTCACTTAATGAATACTGTGGCCAACAGTTAAATGACTTGCCCAAGATCACACAGCTACACAGTGAACTCAGGAAAATGAGTCTCCACTCAGTAATGATTGCTGGTGGATTCAAGTCCTTATTAATAAGTTCTGGCCTAGGGTTATAATGGAATATTATTGTGCTATAAGAAATGATGATCAGAATGGTTTCAGAACAGCCTGGAAAGACCTATATGAATTGGTACTGAGTGAATCGAACAGAACCTGGAGAACATTGTACTCAGTAACAGTAATATAATAACAATAAATCAACTGTGAAAGACTTAGCTGTTCTCATCAATACAATGATCCAAGACAATTCCATTGGAATCATGATGAAAAACACCATCTGCCTCCAGAAAGAGAATTCAGTGAAGATTGAAGTATATACATTTTCACTTTTTTTTTTTTTTGCTTTTTTTCCTTTTTTGCTACATAGCTAATATGGACTTTTTTTGCATGACTTCATGTATATAACTGATATCACAGTGCTTTGTCTTCTAAATGGATATAGAAGAGGCAAAAAGAAGGAAGAGAATTTAAAACCCCAAATTTAAAAATAATGTTTGTAAAAGTAGCCATTGGTCTAGATTGAAAAATAACAATGTAAGTATATTATCCTATGTACAAAATGCCCAACCACCAACTTGCCTTTTCTATCCCACACCTCCTTCCCCCACCCTAATGCACACCCTAGGATGTTACCAGTGCAGTCTGGGGTTAAATCAGCACAACTAATAGAAGATGATGTTCAAGGCTAAAGAACATACATATTCAGGGTCCTTCACTGCTGAGCAGTTCTTTCAGTAATCCTTTTGATCCTTGTCTCTCCATTGCTGATCAATGTTTCATTTGTCAATCAAGTGCCTACTTCCATCCTCTTCAGTTTTAATGAATGAATCCTAAAAATCATTCCCTAACATTCCTCATGCATTCCCAGACAATGGAGTGTCATGGAATAATCTTATTTACTCTTTGTCTCATCCCAGCTTTAGCACATGAAACTATAGAAACAATGATTATTCTTGCTCTTGAAGATTCTTTTGTTCCTTGGAGGATGCTTAGGAAGCTCTTTGAACAGTCCTGAAGATGCCCTTCAATTTGATCAACAAACATTTGTTAAGCACCTTCTAGGCACTTTCAAGGTATTAGCCAGTGTGGTGGATGCTGAGAAAAGATGAAAAAAAAAAGCAAACATTTACATTTGCAGGAGGAGAGATATGGATATAGAGATAAATATGTGTGTATATCTGTGTGTAATTTCTTGTATGCACGTAGATATAATACACACATATAAAATCTCATTTGATTTCATCTTCATAACAACCTTGTGTTGTTATGTGCTTTGTGAGGTAGTGCTAATATTGTGTATTAGAGCAATTATATTATTACTCCCTTTTTTTTTTTACAGATGAAGAACCTGAGACCAAGAGAGATAAATGACTTGCCCAGAGTCACACAATCAACAAGCATCTGAAACAAGATTTGAATTGTCTTTCTGACTCTCTCCATTTATGCCACCAGTCGTTGCCCTCAAAGTCTTATATTTTAGCAATGGGGTTACAACACGAACACAAATTAGCATGGTACAAGGTAGAATGTCATGGGGCAAAGAAGACATACAAAATGCCATGGGAAAATCTTAGAAACTCCAATGTAGCATGTAATATCATCAGAGTAGATTTATAATACAAATATAGATCAATGTAAGTATATTATCCTATGTACAAAATGCCCAACCACCAACTTGCCCTTTCTTAACCACAGCTTCCCATGAGTTCATGGTGATGGGGCTAAGATTTCTGGAGGATTGTTTACCCCACATGGTGAGTCTTGAATTATCTTGACATCTCAGGGACAATAGTAGAGCACACAACCTAATCATTAGCCATCCCTCAATCTTGTTGTATAATAAGGATCTTAAGATCAGAATTAGTCCTAGAAAGGAGTTCAGAGGCCATCCAGTCCAGTGGTTCTTGAATTTTTGTTTTCACAATCTTTATACTATTAAACATTATTGAAGATCTACCCAAAGTTTTTGTTTAAGTGGGTTGTAGTTATAGATATTTATCATGTTAGAAATAAAAACTAATCTTGAATTTATAAAGCCCCTGAAAGGGTTTCAGAGACACCCTAGAATTCTCTGGACCATGCTTGGAGAACCACTAATCTAGTCTAGTCTCCTCATTTTACAAGTGAGGAAAATGAAGGGTAGGAAGTGACTAGCCCCCAAGTCATACAAATAATAAGTAGCAGAGCTGGGATTCAAACTCAGGTCCTTTCACTTCTGAGCCAGTATTCTTTCCACAGTACCACACACTGCCTCCCTGTTCTGAGGAATCTTCTTTTTCAGTCATGCATTTATTTATTTGTTTGATTATTTTTACATTAATTTTTAAATTTTAAGTTTTAAATTCTCTCCTTCTCTTCAGCCCCCTCCCTCCCATTGAGAAGGCAAACAGTGTGATATCAATCATTCATGTGAAGTCATACAAAATATATTTCTGTATTAGCCATGTTGTTCTAAAAAGGCAAGAAAAATAAAGTTTTTTTAAAAGTGTGCTTCAGTCTGTACTCAGAGTTCATCAGTTCTCTCTCTGGAGGTGAATATCATTTTTTCATCATAATTCCTTTGGAATTGTTTTGGATCATTATATTGTTGAGAATAGTTAAGTCATTCACAGTTAATAATCATATAATATTGTTTGTGTGTGCAAAATTCTCCCAGTTCTGTTCATTTCACTTTGCATCAGTTCATATAAGTTTTCCCAAATTTTCTGAAATCATCCTGCTTATCATTTTTTATAGCATAATAGTATTCTATCACAATCATATGCCACAGTTTGTTAATCTATTTCCCAATTGATGGGCATTCTCACAATTTCTTATTCTTTGCCTTGTTCATACATTTTAACAAGGTCCTTTATACTACTTCTTTTCAATAATTTCTTAGTTGAAATGTTTTACAACTATCCCCAATTCCCATTCATGACCAACATGCCATTCTCCAGTGACATTTAAGTGACGTCCAATTTCAATTCTTGAGAAACTGTATCATTTCACAATTCAGAGCCAGACCAAAAAAAAAACTAGAAGAATATTGGTTTTCAAAAAGATTGGTCTTTGGGGCAGCTAGGTGGCACAGTAGATAGAGCACCAGCCCTGAAGTCAGGAGGACTTGAATTCAAATTTGGTCTCAGACACTTAACATTCCCTAGCTGTGTGACCCTGGGCAAGTCACTTAATCCCAATTACCTCAGGGGGGAATAAAGATTGGTCTTTGCTTTCAGGGAGAAGCTTGGGATCTTTAAAGGAATGGCCCATAAACAATTCAGTCCTCCTTCCTCCTGCTTTTGCTGTGTATTTCCAAGATATATAGATATCTATCTGTATGTATATATATATGTATTTATATATGTGTATATCTATGTATGGAAAAAAAGAGAAAGAAACTCTATGAGCTATATATATATTATAATTCTCTGTATTTTACTTTTTGCATTTAGAAACATTATTTTTAGATGAACTTCACAGGATTTGCCATTACATAAAAAGAATTAAGAATCTTTGGTGTAGATTAAGAAGCAATATAAGTGCATTGTCTTGTGTACAAAAGTCTGGACAATAGGCATACTTTCTTGTGTGTGCTTAGTCCAAACTTTTTGGAGTGATTATTGGTTTCATTTAGGAGATTTTCAATGTTCCTTGACTGATGCAATCAACACAATGTCACTTGCAACAGGGACAGCTGGTGAGAGATTGTGGTGATTTTGATTTGCTTTTTTTCCTTTACTATAGCTCTGATATTAGAAGTAGCACCTTTGTGTGGATCCTATCAACACTCATTTGCTTTGTGAATGTTAGTGGCTGTCAGTCCATCCTTTCAGGTTTCTGGGCCATATCTCCCAGCACACAAACTTACAAGGAGAAAAAAAAAGTTAATTCAGTCTGTTATTGACTGAATCCACCTGGTTTTGAAAAATTAACATCACAGAAGTTTCTTGATTTCATACAACAATCCCTTTTTTCAGATCAGTTTGTAATATTATATATTTATATATTTACATATAAATATATATATATACATATGTATATGTATATATATATATATATGGAATGTTTTCTAGACCAAGAAGATTATTTCAATTTTGTAGGTAAAAGAAAAATGTTGTGAAGTACAGTTTGCTGGCTTTCTTCTATCCTCATCAGCGAGTGGCCCAATATTAATTTGGTAAAGTTGACCAAAACTTCATCTATTATATCCTCTTGGTGTGGAGGTCTGTAATAGGCTTCTACAATATCCTTTTTATTTGTTTCGCTGTTCACCTTAGCCTGGACACCTTCTGCTTCCTATTGATCTCATTCCTACACTTCCAATAATATCCAATTCAACTGTCATCTAGATGCCAGTGGAGGAATGATGAATAACCTAGTCTGTAATGGCCTTAATCAAGATTTCCTGCTTCTTCTTCAATCCATTGCTGTTTGGGGATGCAATGGGCCAATGCTGTGTCAAGCTCTGTCCAGGTGAGGGGGTTAATTGGTCTTTTCTGCTTTGAAATTTCTGCTTTATAGTGAAAGGCTATACTTTTGTATTGCCCAGAAATATTGCAACACACACCATTTATACTATGTGTCTTTGGTTCTATTTTTATCCCTTGAAACCTGCAATGACATACATGAAATAGCCAGCCAGTTCTAATAAGGACAAGACATAATTTTCCTTGGCTCCCTGAAATATATAATAATAATAATAGTAATAGCTAATCTTCATATAACACCTACTATGTGCCAGGCACTATTAAGCACTTTACACGTAGTATTTCATTTGATTCTCACAACAACTCCAGGAGAAAGGTGTTATTATTTCCTTCATTTTACAGATAAGGAAAATGAGACAAATAGAGGTTAAGTGCCAATTGACCGGCTCAACTTTTAAATTTTCCTTTAGGGTGTTCTCTTCATTTCCCATTTTCCAATTTTTACATTAGGCTTTTTAGCTTCTTAGGTAGATCTCTGGTCCCTGATTTTGGGTTTTTGTTTTGAGATCTTTTAAACAATCATGGCTTTGCTTGTGGGCTTGCACAGAGTCTAGGCTTGCATTTGGCAAAATTTCTTCCCTTACAAATGATAGAGCCTTTTTAGGAACATGTTAGGAAACCAATAAAGCTAAAAAAGGCTAGAACACTAGACCCAGGATTATTCAGATCCCCAAGGGGAAAGCCAAAATCGATCATCCAAGGGCAGGTAGGCACCAGGAAGGCAGAAGTGAGATGTATCAGCACTATGGAGAGCTTGATTCAGAGGTAATCTCCCCAAACCAGGAATTTTTTATATGCTAAGTGTGCCCAGAAATTAGCACGGAACATATAGAGCCCCTGATCACCAAGGACACTCGTGGCAAATATAATTTTTCATTGTTGGAGGGAGAAGCCTGAGAACTTTTGAGTTATACAGAGGAGAGAAGCAACTGAGGGCAGGTGAAGACCACTGATATTCTGACCTGAATGTGGTGATGTGCAGTTGGAAGCTCAATGACCTACTTAAGGAGGGATCTGTCTGCACAGAACTGGTTTGCCTGCATGTACCACTTCCCACACTGTGGGCAGTGATAAAGTTATATGCCCTACATCCCTCTCACTTCTCTCCCTCAGCATGTGCCCCAAGGAGTTTCCTGAACCCTCTTACTCTTGTTTATTTGCGGTTTGTACTTTTATAATGATTTTATCTCAGATAAACAAAAGCTAGTTTTCATTGCATTTGGAGTGTTTGCAAGAAAGGAGTGGATCATCATGGTAAGGGAGGTCAAAAGGGAACCTGAGACCAGTTGCCTTAGACTTAACCTCAAGGCTGTATGAAGCTTCCCTTGCTGTAATTGGCTGGATGAAGGAATAAAGAGACATGAATAAGATCACAGTATATACACATAACCTTCATCTTCCAATTCAAGGGAACTATTGTTCATTAAAAGTATCTACTATATTCATACCACTATTATTAGTTGCCCAGTTTAAAGAAGTCACAATCTACCCTCATGAAGAGGCAGGGAAGGCAATAAGCATTTATATAGTTCCTACTATGCTCCAGTCACTGCAAATAATATCTTATTTGATCTTCACAATGATGCTGTGAGGATCCCATTTTATAGTTGAGGCAAATAGAATTTAAGTGCTATTCCCAGGATCACACAGCTATTAAGCGTCTGAGGATGAATTTGTACTCAAGGTCTTCCTAACTCCGAGTTCAGTGCTCTATCCACTATGCCACCCTTATAAAACACTAAATGTGGAGCAGCTAGGTGGTGCAGTGGATAGAGCACCAGTCCTGAAGTCAGGAGGACCTGAGTTTAAATCTGGTCTCACACACTTAACATTCCCTAGCTGTGTGACCCTGGGCAAGTCACTTAACCCCAAATGCTTCAGAAAAAACAACAAATAACACACACACACCCCTAAATGTAATAGGAGCATAAGACAATACCACAATATATAATTGGTGTCCATTAGGGAGTTACAGAGATCATCCATTTAGAGCTGGAAGGAAATCTTAGGGTCCTCTGGTCTAATTCTTTCATTTTACTGATCATTTTACTCATTTAACTGAGACCCCTGAGAAGTCATATGACTTGTCTAATATCACACAAGCAGGTAAGAGAAAGGGATGGATTTTGATCCTAGTTCTTCTGACTCAAATTCCAGGCCTTTCTCCATTAGCTCCTTGCCTCTCGGAGGTATAAAACAAAGCACATTGTGAAGCCCAAGATCTGAACAAGCTTCATGGAAGGTAAACTTTGAGGGTAGGAACGATGTCACTTGTTTTTGCAACTTCAAGGCAAATGTTTTTATTCCCTTTCAGTACTATCTAACTCTTTGTGACCTATTTTAGGATTTTCTTGGCAAAAATACTGAAGTATGTCATTTCCTTCTCTAGCTTATTTTACAGATGAGGGAAACAGAGGCAAACAAGTACTTGCCTGAGGTCACACAGCTAGTAAATCTCTAAGGCCACATTCGAACTCAGCTCTTCCTGACTCCAGGTCTGATGCTCTAACCATTGCCACACTTACCTGCCCTTGGCAAGCAGTAGTCTTGTAATAAATGATTGTTGAACTGAATTTAATCGGAGGAGGTACCTTAGTTACTACTACCTCTACTTTTCATTTTTTGATCCATGACTGGCAGAGAAAGGAGTAAGGAAATAAAGAATCTCCTGGCATCATACCAAAACATTGGTTAGGAGCTGGTGGGGAGTCAGTGGTCTAAATAGCTGGTGAGCCATGCCTTTGCCCAGTCTCTCCATGCATCGAGGTGAATCAGGCAGAAATCACAGCAAGGGGAGCTCGCCTCCCAGTGTGGTTTTTGGCTTCCTTTCTCTCTCTCTGCCTGTCATGAGTGAAATGGAATTTCCAGGCTTGAAATGCCTAACTTCTTAACTGACCTCTCTCTAAGTAACTGGTACACAAACCTAGAAATGCTAATATGGCCTTTATTAAATGAGAAGAGCTAATTTGGGCAATGATGTTTCTTTCTGATTTACAAAAGGGAATTGCAAATAATCAAAAAGCGTATTAACATTGATGGGGATGATCCCAATCTTCAATTAGCATCTTCATTTTTTTATTTATTTAAAATGAGCACATTTGCAGCACTCTCAGATGCATATTGGTGGCCTGGTAATGGTCACATCTCACAGGTTCATAACTGCCTTATTGCAGAAAACAGCAGGAGACATACCTGGTTATTGTTCACTATTTCTGGCTACAAACTCCTTATGTTATTTTAAGCTAGAGACATCAGTGGTTGTGTGTGTGTGTGTGTGTGTGTATTGCCTATTTAAAATGTTACTGAAAAATTAAAACTAAGAAAAAAGGCTTAAGAATTACATTGAATTGTAATAATAACCTCTTAATTAGTGCTTTTTCTCCATGTATTTTTATAGAAATTACATATTTCATCTTTTCAATCTCTCACAAACTGGAGGAGACAGAGATTTGTGTCCCCTTTTAGTTCTGGCTTTTTTTTTCTGAAGCAATTGGGGTTAAGTGACTTGCCCAGGGTCACACAACTAGGGAATGTTAAGTATCTGAGACCAGATTTGAACTCAGGTCCTCCTGACTTCAGGGCTGGTGCTCTATCCATTGCACCATCTAGCTGCCCCAACAGTCCCTTTTGATAGATGAGGAGATTAAACAACTGGAGAATTGAAGGGGTAGACAAGATCATAGAAGAATTGGGCCATATGCAAAGATATTGTCTTGGTTTGCCATTTCCTTCTCCAACTCACTTTATTGATGTGGAAACTGAAGCTAACAGGTTTAAGTGACTTGCCTGGGATCACACAGCTAGTAAATATTTAAGATCATGTTTGAACTTTCTGATGGCAGACTCAGCACTTTGTCCACTATGCCATCTAGTTGCTCTAGAAATAATTGTGATCACATCTAAATCAGGATTAGATTAAGAAGATGTGCATTTGAATTCTGGCTTTACAACCAAGTGACTAAGGGCAAGGCAAATAATTTACCTTTGGGACATTAATTTATTACTAGGTAAATTGAGGGGGATTGATTTTTTCCAGTTCTAAAATCATGGGGTCTAAATGCAAGTATCTGGGTGTGTATGAGTGGGGGCCCAGGCATTCCTAAGTAAGGCGTTGTCTTAGGGTATCCCAGTACGGTTATAGCCTTGCACAACTGGCCTAAAACTCAAAAGTTTTTCAATTACCAGTCTGCTCCTGCCTTTGTATCACATTAACAATTTGGACTGACCCCAGGGTCAGGGCTCTCCATCCACTGTGCCATCTAGTTGCCCCTCACCTCTGATGTTTACTCACGGTGTAGCCATGAACTAGTCATTTAATCTTTATGAGCAAGTTTTCTCATTTGTAAAATGGAGAGAATGCCCAGACTACTTACCTCATGGGGTTTGGGGTAGTCTCAGACGACAGGAAGCAGAAAAAGTCAAACTGAAACCTGGAGTCACACATGCCTAATTTTCTCTCCATCCCTACTGCTTTCCCCCCCAAATACGTAGCTTAAGGCTGGGATCCAGGGAATGATGGCAATCTCTACTCCCATTCCTCCAGGGATAGATTCAAATAGTCACAGACTGGTTCTGCCAATGGAAGAAAATGAAAGAGAATGGGTCTTTCCATTTAAAAATTCCACTGAGTCAGCAGATCTCTCCCTTCAGCACAGTCAATAAGAGAAGTGCTTTGTCATCTCAAAGGACATCAACTCTTCTGGCACTGAGTCACACATGGCCCTCCTGAAGTAGTAAGGGAGGTTTTGCATGTGCCCCCTATTCCGATTCACCCCTGGCTACATACAGATGAAAAAACTAAAGTCAAGGGAAGTTGTGATTTGTGAAAGGTTATAACGTTTGTTACTGAGAGAGCCATGAACAGATTCTAGGGTTTTTTCAAGTAAAAGGAAAACTAAATAAGACAAAAGTTCTCCCGGGGCCATTTTATCCTTTTAAAATCTTAGTTCTATGAAGGCAAAAGGCAATATTTCTAGTACATTGTATACGATGCCCGAGGATTCTTAAGCATTAATACTAATATTAAGTGAATCCAATCTCCAGCTTTGTCTTGGAAACCTTGTTCATAGATTAAAAAGATTAAAAAGGATTTTAGCAATCATCTAGGCCAAATATTTCATTTTACAGAGAGGAAAACTGAGGTCAGGAGAAGTATAAGCAGTAGTAGGAAAATCACCGGGTTTGGGATTAGAGGGTCTAGAACCAGTATTGATTGTGTAACTAATTGTGTTTTTTAAACCAGGAGGTCAAGGATTAAATATTCAGAGCTAGAAGGAGCCTTGCAAATTCTCATGCCTAGTCCCTCATTTTACAGATGTGGAAACTGAGGTCCAAAAATGTTAAGTGATTTTGCTAGTAATACAGCTAGAAGTCAATGCCTGGGCTGGGATTAGAATGCAAGTTTTCCTGACTGCAAATCCAGTGCTTTCTCTAAAATACCCTGCTCCCTTTCTTGGACTAAATTATATCTAAGTTCCCTTCCAGCTCTAGATCCTTACCCATTTTTGCCCTTCTCACTAGGTGGGGAAGGGGAGTGGAGGAAAGGAGAGAATTTGGGACTGGAAAAAAGTTAAATTAAATAATTTTTTTTAATTAAAGGATTTACCCCAAGTCATACATTCAATTAAGTGAATGAGGAGTTGTGCAATGTCCAGCCCAGATCTGCTGACTTCTAGTCAAGCATTCATGGCACTTAGTTTTATTGCTTGCCTATAGTTTCCCCTTCCTTAAAATGGAGGTTGCCCCACAAGTTAGTTTGTAGGAAGAGAGACAGAGACTCAATCTATTTAAAGTTATGGGCCATTTTTAAATGGCACAGTTGGAAGATATGCTAGGAATTAAGGAAGTACCTCAGAGGAAACTCTAAGATTCAAGGACAATGAGTTAAAAACCACTTTTCAAATAGTTTTAAGACACTAGCTGCTTAGGGTCAAACACTCAAACTTTATTATTATTATTGGGGGAGAAAATTGAACATTTATTTTTCCATCAACTTTTTTAGCTTCCCAATAAAATAAAGAGGGTCTTGCCTCTTGGACAAATCATTTAAACTTTATAGACTCAGTTTCTTTATCTGTAAAATAATAGTAGATAATCTCTAAGATCCTTTCCAGATCTAAATTCTATGATCATACAAGTTTATTTCTGCCTTCAAATATTTGTTTCTGTTATTTCCCATTGACTTTTACAGTGGGAGGATTAAATGATAAAGTACTTGTTAAGTGCTTTGAAAGTCTCAAAACTCTATGGCTACCATAATATTATTCAACTTATCCTTAGGAATTTCTCATTTTTAATGAAAAACTGGAACATTAGAATGTAAGGTTCTTGTGAATAAGGGCCTTGCTGATTGCTGATTATTGGATTGATTTTAATATGTTATAACTTGTTTATGCCTACTATGTACCCTTCCATTGCCCTTTGGCTGATCCTCAGATTTAATCCTTCCGAGACTATGGTATTCCATGACTTATAGCTAGTGGAATGCTAAAGCCAGCTTGTACTTGTTCCAAGAGCCAATAGTTAAATTTTCAGTGGGAACATTTACACCTTGAAAATCAGCAAATGTTACAAATTGCAGTTTGATTTATTATTCTTTTGATTGTCTAGACTTTAAAAACTAAAGAAAAATATTGGTAGTGCAGATAAAAAATTAAAAGCCTATTGATGGAACAATTTCCCCTGGAAAGAATTGTTATTGTGATTTTTTAAAAAATGTTTTTCCCCAAATACATATAAAAACAATTTTTAACATTTGTTTTTAAAACTTTTTGAGTTATAAATTCTCTCCTTCCCTCTTTTCCCTTTAAACTTATTGAGAAGACAAGCATTTTGATAAAGGTTATTCACATGCAGTCATGTAAAACATGTTTCCACGTTTGGTATGTTATGAAAGAAAACACAGACAAAAAAAATCTAAGAAAAATAAATAAAGTTAAAAAATGTATGCTTTGTCTGCAATCAGACTCCATCATTCTTTCTCTGGTGGTGGATAACATTTTTCATCATGAGTCCTTCAGGACTGTCTTGCATCACTGTATTTCTGAGAATAGTTACATTGCTTGCAGTTGATTATTGTACATATTGGTGTTACTGCATACCGTATTCTCCTGATTCTTCTTACTTCGCTTTGCATCAATTCATCTGAGTCTCAGAAAGATAATTGTTAAACATTTACCAGAATGCCCCTGTTTGCACTCATTTAACATCACCAGGAAAATCCTGGACATAGAAGATGAGCCTTGGTTTGAGCATCATTAAGAACTGATCAGATTCCCCAAAGGCAAGCTGATGTGATGTCCCTTCTGTTCAATTCTGGGCCTGAATCACTGACTGTACACAGTATTTATTCACATTATATATCTTGATAGTCATTCATTTTTACAGCCCATGAAACAAAAAGATGTTATATTCTGAATGGGAAAAATGCAAAAGGTGGCAAATAGCTTTCCTTTGTTTATGTCAACATCCCTTTCCTACAGAGATCCTTCCTTTGGCTAAGAAGGGAAGTAAACGATGAAGAACTGCTTTTTCTTTTCATCGGGTTTTAATATCATCATCAAGAAGAAGAAAAGAAGTTCTCCAGAGGAATAGAAAGTTCATTTTATCCAAGTAGCTGCAAATTAAAGAGCAGATAAATATTGATTATGTTTTGCCTGAATCTGAAAGCTGAATTGCAAGACTAGTGCTTAGTGGGTCTGATAGGTAGGTAGCCCAGTGGATAGAACAATAAAAACATATAAAGTCAAGAAGACCTAGTTCAAATTATCATGCCCACTTTGCACATTGGGAACTTGAGTCTCAGAAAGGTTATCTAAGCCTTTGGTCACAAAACTAATTAATGATTGAGTTGGGAAGTGAATCCAGGAGTTTTTTGTTTTAAATCTAGGGTTCTTTTCATGAAATTGTTCTGCCTTTGAGTTTGAAGGACCCTGACTGGAATGTCTCTCTCCAGAAAGATCTCCAATGATGCCTTAAACCTTGCCACTATGCCTGTTGCCTCCCTTTGGGTTAAACATTGTCCTTGCCAAGCTAATGGTAAAAGAGGGAGGGAGAGAGAGAGAGAAAGGGATTCCTGGAGAGTTAGGGAAAAATAAAGGATAGAGGGAGATGGGGGAGGGGAAAACATCAAAGATGCATTTCATTGACTCCAACAACAACGGGCCATTCGTTTGTAGAGGATCGCAGCAGGGATAGTAAATGTCCCCAGACCCATACTCTACTCCATTTCATTCCAATCCAGGGCATTTTTAATCCTCCCTTGATTTCACCCCCCACTTCCAGACCTGGGGAAGTCTAGCACTCACTCTTGTTACCTGATATCTATCAGTGGGCACTCAAGCAGTGTGAAAGGGCTTACAAAATATGAGCAACCCAAATGAACTATTACATTGCATTAATATTTTCACACCACTTAACTCTCATTAAAATGTACTTTGCTGAATTTAATATGTGATTTCAAATGACACAACATATTAAGTGCTTAATATCCTAGAAATTATGAAACTATTATAGTCGATGTAATATGAAATAATTAGACTGAATTAAACTTTAGCAGCCAAGTGAAGGAAAGATTTCAACTCCATAATGTCTTCAAGTAGCTTAAGCCACCATTGTAATCCCCCAAAATAAACATCCAGAAATTAGAATCTTTAAATAAAAATTGGAATGTCTATGTTTGAGTCTGGGAAAAATTCTAAGTCTTGGGTTGGCCTTTTCAAGGATAGAAAAGATGAGGATCTAGGAGTCAGAGCTCCAGACAGCATGAGACCTCAGCTTTTTGGTGACTTTTTTTATGCAAAAATTTTGGTTTTTGTCAATTTGACATCAAAACAATTCATTGACAAGTGAAAAAAAAGACATGAGTTTTATTGTATGAGCATTCTTTGTGTGACTGCTATTTGTTTTTAATAAAGAGTCTATAGTTTAGAGGGAAAAAAAAGATCTGCTGTTAAACCAAGTCAACTTTTATTAAACATTTACTATATGCCAGGCACTTCAAGAGTCCCTGCTCTCAAAGAACTTGCATTCTAATGGGAAAAGACAGCACATAAAGAGGAGGTTGAAAAGGAGTTGGGAAGAAATGAAGGTAACTGGAGTTTGAGATAGAGTGGATAAAGTCCAGGAGAGTCAGGCTGGTCTAGACTCTCTCTTTAAAATGGAGTCTGGCTCACATGTGCAAGAATGTTTGTAACAACTCTTTTTTGTGGTGGCAAGGAACTGGAAACTGAGTGGATGTCTATCAGTTGAAAAATGGCTGAATAAGTTATGGTATATGAATGTAATGGGATATTATTGTTCTTCAAGAAATGATGAGCATCAATTGGAGAATGGCTGAATAAATTATGGTATATGAATATTATAGAATATTATTGTTCTGTAAGAAACAACCAGCAGGACGATTTCAGAGAGGCCTGGAGAGACTTGCATGAACTGATGCTGAGTGAAACGAGCAGAACCAGGAGATCATTATACACGGCAACAACAATACTATATGATGATCAATTCTGATGGACATGGTTCTCTTCAACAAGGAAATGTTTCAAACCAGTTTCAATTGTTCAGTGAAGAAAGCCATATACACCCAGAGAGAGGGATATGAGATATGGACTACAACATAACATTCTCTCTCTCATGAGCTCTCTCTCAATGTTTACTTGCATTGGGTTTCCTTTCTCAGATATTTTTGGTTCATATAGATATGATTGTTCTTGCACAGCAAGATAAGTGTGGAAATATGTATACATATATTTGACTTGTCAAATATTTTAATATAATTAACATGTAGTGGATTTCCTGCCATCTAGGGGAGAGGAGGGGACTAGGGAGGAAAATTTGTAACGGAAAGCTTTGTAAGGGTCAATATTGAAGAACTACCCATACATATGTTATGCAAATAAAAAGCTTTAATTAAAAAAAAAAAAGAAAAGAAATGATGAGCAGGCTGATTTCAGAAAAGCCTGGAAAGACTTACATGAATTGATGCTGAGTGAAGTGAGCAGAACCAGGAGAACACTGTACACAAGAACAGCAAGATTATGTGGTAATGAACTATGATAGATTTAGCTTTTCTTAGCAATACAGTGATCCAAGACAATTTCAACAGGCATGAGGTAGAAAATGCCATCGACATCCAGAGAAAGAACTATGGA
Organism: Myrmecobius fasciatus; assembly: GCA_023553655.1. Classification (NCBI taxonomy): domain Eukaryota; kingdom Metazoa; phylum Chordata; class Mammalia; order Dasyuromorphia; family Myrmecobiidae; genus Myrmecobius; species Myrmecobius fasciatus. Next base: position 13,725 of record JAJPUD010014586.1, on the reverse strand, counting down.
GACTGAATCAAAGCATAGTATTTTCACTTTTTTTGTTTGCTTGTTTGCTTTTTCTTTATCATGGGTTTTCCACTTTTATTCTGATTTTTCCTTCATAACATGTCTAATATGGAAATATATTTAAAACCATTGCATATGTATTATCTATATCGGATTGCTTGCTATGTTGGAGAGAGGGGTAAGTAAGGAAGGGAAGGAGATAAATTTAGGGACTCGATCTTACAAAGATGAATGCTGAAAACTCTTTACATATAATTGGAAAAAACTAAAATATAATTATTTAGAAATAAAATAAAATGGAGGTCTGGGAAGGAGCCAGTTTCAGGAATAGAATGAGCTTCTAGAATGAAGAAGTTTTTGGATGGTTGTAGTGTAAGTCTAGGAAAGTCAGCAGTGCTGCCTGGAGAGGAAATGTTAAATCTGTGCTGTCTGCTTCTGCCTCCTGAAGCAGATATCTGCCTGCTTTTTGCTGTTTATGTTTGGATTGTTAGGTATCAGTGGGGAGGATATTTTCGATCTTATTTGTCCCAGACCTAGCATAGCTAACTCACACTGCTTGTATCATACATTAATGATTCCTGGTGATTCTTTTCACATGCTGGATTGGGATTTTAATCTTAGCTCTGTCATTCATTGACTGAGTGATCTCGATCAAATATGGACCTCACTTTCCTTATCTATGAAATCAGAGGGATCAGACTAGGTATCTTTGAAGGCCATCCTCAAAATTCAATTTCTCTAATCCAAATTTCAACATTCTATGATTTTAATGTAAGGTACTGGTCAAATCTATTAATAATTTAGTAGATTTATGTTGATCACAAAATAGTGAACAAGAGAAGGAAACAAGCATTTATTAAGCATATGCTATTTGCCAAACACTGTACTAAGTGCTTTACAAATATTATCTCAGGGACAGCTAAGTGGTACAGTGGATAGAGCACTAGCCTTGAAGTCAGTAGGACCTGAGTTCAAATCTGGTCTTAGACACTTAATACTTCCTAGCTATGTGACCGTGAGCAAGTCATTTAACCTTAATAGTCTAAACAAAACAAAATAAAAAACAAATATTATCTCATTTGATCCTTGATAAATAACCCTTGGTAAGCCCTGTTATCATCCCCATTTTACAGTTAAGGAAACTGAGGTAGACATAGGTTAAGTGACTTGTGCAGGGTCACACAGCTTGTATGTATCTAAGGCTGCATTTAACTCAGGTCTTCCTTTCTCCTATTCAATACTGTTATCTATCATGCCATCTTGGCACTGATACATTGGGAGGGGAAAATAATGAGTATATTCATTAATCAAGGTAGCATTCTACTTTGGAGGATAATCATTTGTTAGCTTAAGTTCTCTCACACTAAAGTTAATCTCACGCTCTGATTAATGACCATAGGAATGTCTTATATGTGCATTGTGTTTTATAATGTTACAAAAACAATTTTTCTTACATTATCTCATTTCACCTTTGCAAAGGTCTTGTGAGATTGGGTCAGGCAAGCATGTTGTTGATCATTTTGTGGATAAAGAAATTGAGATCCAGCAAAGTCATAAAAGAAAGAAATAGCAGAACTTCGATTCAAACCCAGTTTCCTTGTCTCCTAATACAATAATCTTCCCTTTATTTTATATTGCTAATTATTTTCCTTTATAATGTGTCAGGATCCAAGATTATCCTTCTCTCTTTATTCCTCTTTTTTATTATTAGGATACACTCTCTTTTCCAGGGCTAAGGTCCATCAAGCAAGCTAGGCCCTGAACTGGGCAAGGGCACCTACCCCCTTCTGGGTGAATTCTGCTGCAACTAGATCATAGAACGGATGGTCCCTGAGCTCAGGCAAGCACCAACAGGCCCAGAAAAGAAGCCCTCCTATGGATGGACTTTCCCCATTGTTGCTGTTGTGTCTCAATACTGTTGCTACCCTACACTATTTGATATTTTGTCTAAACACAAATATATCTCTCAAGGTTTAGCCCCCTTGCCTTGGTTCTCCTTTGAGAGTAGACCCTGACATATATGTTTAATTTCTCTTCATTTATGGAATAAAGGAAGCTTTTTGCTTTTAACCTGTGTGAGTTCTTTGGTATTTTAGACAATAACCTGTGTTATCACAGTTGACAAATGGATGTAAATCTATTTGAAATATGCACATGCAGTGTCTGTAATAGGAAGGAGAATCCTTACTTATGTACTCTAATATATCTATACATTATATGGACTCTGGTTCTTTTAACCCTGACTTCCTTTGGCAAATTGGCAATTGGGATTAGGTGACTTGTCTAGTATCACACAGCTAATAAGCATTAAGTATCTGAGCCTGGATTTGAACTCAGGTCTTCCTGACTCCAGTGCTGGTGCACTATTTATTATGCCATCTAGCTGCCCCTAGAATACAACTTTAAAGTGTTAGAAGTGTTTTACCTAATACTACCATTCATGAGCATCCATCCAATATGTTCCTGCAATAGTAAATCAATCAGGTATTACCTCCCCTATATCAACTAGTTGATTTACATGAATTAGCTTAAAAAAAGGATCTATACTGAAGAATGTACAAAGTACAAAACCCCTTCAAACTGGGAGCACATTCTTCTCTATCTCCTTGGTTCCTGGGGAAAATGGACTCAAATATAAAGTGATAGTTATAAAACATTCCCCCTTAGCTAAGTTTACTTCTGTGGGTGGGATAACTAATAGATGAATCACTCCTTTGCAGGGCACAGTGTCTCATTGCCCATGTTGATTCACTGATGATCTACGTCAAGGAAGTTTCTCCTTAGGGGTGGCTCCTCACTTGCTGCTCCAGCCTATTAATAGATTTTATTATGGACTGCAGTTGCTGGGATTCTGCAGACTTTTCTGACTTTTTAAAAGCTCACTATGTTATAACCCGCTTCCATCTTTGATTCTCAGTCACCTAAGATCAGGAAAGAAGAAACAGAGCAGAGCAAGATGAGAGGGCAGCACCCAAAGTTCTTGGTCACTTGGAAACTAGGTGGAGAAATAAGGTGCAGTCTGCAGCTATAGTCATGAAGTACCTGCTCCTTGGGCACTGTGCTAAGTGCTGGGGATACAGTGAAAAATAAAAGATGATTCCTGTCTTCAAGGAGCTTATAGGGTAATAGGAGAGACAACAAGCAAACGAAGGTATACAAATAAGCCATGTATAAGATGTATAGGAAATCATTAACAGAGGGAAGGCACTAGAAATTAAAAAGGGTGGGGAAAGGCTTCCTATAGAAAATGGAATTTTCATCAATACTTGAAATAGCAGGGAAGAGGTAGGTAGAGATGAGGAGGACGAGCATTCCAGGCTTATAGGATAGTCAGAAAAAAGGTCCAGAGCTGAAAGATGGAATATTATGTTGTTGGAACAGTGAGGATCCCAGTATCACTGGATCTAAGAGTACATGAGGATATGTAAGGTTTAAGAATACTAGAAAGCTGTGGGGGGACCTAGGTAATGAAGGGCTTTGAATACCAAACAGAAGATTTTGTATCTGATCCTCATGATAGGAAGGCACTGGAATCCATTGAGCAGGGAAGCAACATGGTTAGACCTGTGCTTTAGGAAAATTACACTGATGGTTGAATGGAGGATAGATTGAAGTGGAGAGAGAATTATGGTGGATACATCAACCATCAGATAATACTACTACTGTTTTTCCCTCCCCACTACACACACACACACACACACACACACACACACACACACACACACCTGTAGTGTCATAATATTTTCTCTTGCAATTACTTACTTGAATATCATTAGGGAGCATTGATCTATTTGATTTTTTGTATGCATACACAGGCATGGGCTTGCCATTCAGGAAACAAGGAGTCTATTTGCACATACTTTGAACCAGAAGGGAAAAGGTCTTTCCATCACTTAATCCTGGAAGCAAGCTCAGTAAGCTTCCACAAAGAGAAAGCAGTTGGAGGATCATGTATATTCCAAGAGTGGGCTCTCAGTAGCCAGTCTCCCTTTTATATCTACTTGAAGCCTCTTTCCTTCAAACTTATATCTTGACAGTGCTAGATCTTGTCAGTTCTAATTTCATAACATCTTTTATCTGGATTCCCTTTGGCCTTTTCACAAAATTGCTTCCTTTAAGTACTTCAAGCTTTCATTTGGCATTCACCAGGACTATAGCAATAGCCTTCTAATTGGTCTCTGCCTTGCCTTGCTTTGCTTTCCCTTCTCTTCCCATAGCCAGTGATTCTTTAAGTGGACATGTCATTCCCGTGTTCAAAGACTTTCAGTTGCTCACTCTGCCCTTTAGGATAAAATATAGTTCTTTCTCTTGTTATTTAAGGTCTATGTCTGCTGCCTCCTACTTTTCAGGCTTCCTTATTATTCCCCCTTCATTCATTACATTCCAACTCACCTGGAGTGGTTGGAGATCTCTCTCTCCACCAATTAATTTATATTTACTTGTCTTTATACATTTTGTATTCCAAGAAATATGGAAGCTACCTGAGGGAAAGTAAAGTTTTGTTTTTGTCAGGCACACTTAATACATGTTCGTTGAAAAGAATTGAAGGTTCTAGACAAGCTGGATTTATGGGAGCTATATTGCTCTGGAATCATTTATGTCCAAGCAATTGATTAACATACTAATCAGTCTAGAAGTTCCAGAAATTCATTCCTGTATGTCTATCTTTCATCTCCATTTCTATCATTATGTAGGTAAAGTAGAGAATATTGAGTGACAGAAATACTCAAACTACATGCATGTAGTATATGTGACATTGTGATTTTTTGAGCAGAATATGATGAAAATAAGCAGATTAATTAAAGCAGATTAATCTGAGGGGAGTTTGTGGGCAGTGTAGATTGGATAGGAGCAGGATTAGAAGGAGAGAAATAACCTAGAAAACCCTCTAGAATCTTATTCTACCCACCATTATCTTTGTCTTTTTTTCCCTTAAACCTTTCTTCACTTTCCTGGTTCCTTCTGTTATCTACAAACAATTTTCCCCTCTCCTCAAAAAAAAAAAAAAAAAAAAAGGGCAAAAGTCTTCTCTCTCTTGACCTCCACACAATTTCAAACTATCATTCTATATCTCTCCCTATCCTACCCTACTCCCTTCTCAGCTAAATTTCTAGGAAGATTATGCCATACTGGATATTTCTGATTCCTTTCCATCCACTTACTCCTCCCCTCCTTGCAATCTGGCTTCTGACATCACCACTTAATTACCAAATCCAGTAGCTTTTTCCTAGTATTCAATTACCTTGAATTTCCTTCATTATTTAATAGAGTTGAGTAACCCTTCATTCAGGAAGAAAAAGCACTGTATTTGAAGTCATAGGTCCCTGGTTTAAATCAGGGATATGCTAGAACCAACTCTAATTGCTTGGAAGGGTTGATTGCTAAATTTTCCTTGTGATCATGTTTGTTAAACTTCCATTGTGAGCATTTTAACTTCAGAAATCATCAGTGGCTTTGAATCAGGACTTGATTCATTGTTTTGTTGGTTATCTAGACTTAAGAAAATGTTAATAATTCGATTAAAGTGTACAAGTGTATGAGCACACATTTTCCCCCTAGAGAGCCCAGTTGTTAAACATTTACCAGCACACCTTTGTATTGCTCTATAAATATTGCTTGAGCTCAGCAGGAATGCAGGAGGCTCAGGGAAGGAAGTTTGTACTGCATCAGAGGCCTGGTGATGATAGGCTAATGATTAAAATAAATAATTGGCACTAATATGGCATTTTAAGGCTTGGAGTGTTTTATACCCATTTTTTGTTCAATCTCTGACTCTACCCCTTACCAGCTATTAGAGTGTAAGAAAGTCACTTTCCCTACTCTGGGTCTCATTTTTCCCATTTATAAAATTGAAAACATTGGACTTGACCACTAGGGCCTCTTCTAGCCCTTTGTCTACAAAGATATGATCCTCTTTCCTCCCTTGCTTTCAAGTTCACTACTATATCCTAATTCTCCACTTACCTGTTTAACAACCCCTTAGTCTTCTCTGATGATTCATCATTCTCTCATCCCATAAGCTTGAATGTCCCTCAAGGCTGTTTCAACATCTTCTCTTTAAACTTTTCCCTCCTTCTAACTCCCTTATTTCTACTATTGGCGTCCCTGTCCTCCCAATGACCCAGGCTTAACACTTTTCAAGTTATCTTTTACTCTTTTCTCTCTCTGCCCTACCCTTCTCTTCAGGAGACCAGTCATAAATCAACTATCTCCCAAACCCTTCCACTACCCAAGTAATGGAAAACCTCATCCTCTGTTGTCTTGCTCATTTGCTGGTCAATTGAACCTCACTCTTCATGACCCCATGTGGGATTTTCTTGGCAGAGAGACAGGAGAGGTTTGCTATTTGCTTCTCCAGCTCATTTTACAGATGAGGAAACTGAGGCAAACAGGATGGAGTCACTAGCTAGGAAGTAGGACTGCGGAGGATGTCTTCCTGACTCCAGGTCTTGGTCTCTCTTCCTAGGACCATAACCCTCATAATGAATTTCCCTACTTTGCATCTTTATGCCTCTAGTTCATTTCTCACTAGGATGCCAAAAGAACACTTCTAATGCTTTGATGGAACAATATTTCTTTCTTACTCAAAAACTTTCAATGGGTTTCTATTGTCTCTAGGCAAACTCCTTAGTCTTTCACTTAAGAACTTCCACCATCTGACCCTAATCTGCCTTTTCAGCCCACTTTCATAAACCTCTTTTACTTACTCTAAAACCAGCCAACTCAGACTGTTCTAGCTCCTGCCCAGTCTTGTTTTGCCTTCTCCCACCTGCAAACTTCTATACAGGCCCAGTGGATCTCCATGCCTAGAATACACTCTTTTCCTCTGATCCATAGAAATCTCTCTCTCTTTTCAAGACTCAGCTCCTATCATCTCTTTTAGGAAGCCTCCATGATCTCTCTCAGACAAAGGCGATTTGTCCCTTATCAATTTTTTCCAGCCTATTTAGTCTAAGTCTTTCCTTTGTTCTTCTCATATGTTAACTAGCTTTATACTGAGAATCACAGATTTAGAGCTGCAAGAGATCTTAAAGGTCTTATTTTATATAAGGAAACTGAAGCACAAAAAGATTAAATAACTTGCCCAGATCTGAGCTAATGATATGACTTGATACATGTAGGTATTCCTCCTATTATATTGTAAATTCTTTGAGAACTGGGATTATGTCTCTTCCATTCCCCCAATCTTGCATGTATTCAATGACATTGAAATGAATTAAATATTACTACAGCATTTTGGGGGTCTAAAATAATAATAATAGCTACTATTTACATAGCACCTACTATGCCATGGCACTGTGCTAAACATTTTACAAATATTGCCTCATTCTGTTCTCACAACAATCTGGAGAGATAGGTACCATTATTGCCCCTTTTTTACAGTTAAGGAAACTGAGGCAAACACAGGGTAAGTGACCCACCCAAAGTCACGCAGTCTGAGGTCATATTTGAACTCGGTTCTTCCTGACTCCAGGCCCAGCACTCTATCCACTGTGCCATCTAGCTGACTCAGCTATACTAGAAAATGAGAAGGAAGATATATGTAAGATATTAAAAAGAAAACCCAGCAAGACTTGGTAACTGATGAGATAGAATGCATGAAATAAATTGTTTAATCCCTATTCTTCCTCCATATTAGCTTCCTCCATGACTAGCAATAAAGACAAAATGGATAATTTTGATTATATGAAACTAAAAAGATTTTACACATGCGTGCACACACACACAAAACAACAAATATGGTTAAAAGTAGAAGAGAAACAAAGGAGGAAAATCTTTGCAAAAAATCTGTCAGATAAGGTCTCATATCCAAGATATATAAGAAACTGATTCAAATTTATAAGAACAAAAGCCATTCTCCTATAGATAATTGAAGGATGTTAGCAGTCATTTTTCCAAAGGAAAAAAATCTAACTTATTAATAATAATATAAAAAGGTATCTGAATCACTAATAATTAGGAAAATGCAAATAAAAGCCACTCGCAGCTGCAGACTCATTACATTGTCAAAAATTACAAAACAAAGGAAAATGATATTAGTTTATAGAGCTGTGGGAAAACAGGCAACATTAACACACTGTCTGTAGAATTATGAACTGATCCAGCTATTCTGGAATGTAATTTGAAACTATTCCACAAAGTTACTATAACTGTATATACATTTTTATCCAGCCGTGTCACTACTAGGCCTATATCCCAAAGAGATTAAAGAAAGAGGAAAAGGACCCATTTGTACAAAAAATATCTTATAGAGGCTTATTTTTGCAAAGCAACTGGGGTTAAGTGACTTGCCCAGGATCACACAGTTATTATTAAATGAATGAGGCTAAATTTGAACTTAAGAACCATGCTCTATCCCCTGCACCATCCAGCTGCCCCTAACTTTTATTTATTTATTTTTGTGTAGTAACAAAGAACCAAAACTAAGGAAGTACATGTCCACTGGGGAAATGGCTGAACAAATGATGATGGATGAATGTAATTGGATATTATTTCATCATAGGAAATGATGAAGGGCATGGTTTTTGGAAAAACTTGGAAAGATTAATATGAACTGAAGCTGTTGCTATTTATTCTACTTTCTCAAAGACCAATAATATCATGAAGTTAATGTCTTGACTCTTGTATGAATTGGTTGTTAAGTGAGGTGGAGTTTCACAGTCATCAGCCTTACTTTTCTTTCCCCAGTCATTGAATTCCAGTGACAAGACAAAAGTCAAGATTAACAGGGATGGCTCAGGATGTCTTAGTCTTTCTAAAAAAGGTCTTTCCCTAATAGGTCTCAATTTGTCTAAGGTAATGCCCATTCAGTGATTAAGGACTACATAAGAATTGAGACAAAAAATGACCTAATTTACCATCCCAAAAACCTGGGGAGGGAAGACCTTCAAAGTTTCTAGCCAGAACAGATTTAGAGTGAAGTAGAATAATAATTTCTACAATAACAGCGATGGTGTAAAGAAAAACTCCTTTGAAACACTGAAGAACTCTGATCAAAGCAATGATCAACTACAATTCCAAAAGGATCAGTGATGAAGTTTGCTTGTCAGGGAGGTGAAGAACTCAAGAATGAAATATACATTTTGGGGGGAACTCGATGCAAAAATTTGTTTTGTTTGGTCATGCATATTTATTACAAAGAATTTTTCCCCTTCTTTTTCAGTTGAAGGTGAATAGGAATTGGGAGTGAAAGTAAAGTGAAAAATAGGGTTTCTCCCTCCTCCATTTCCCCCCAAATGAGAAAATAACAGAAAGAAGCCCAAAAGTAATTATAGGAAAGCATGATGATTTTACAGTTAACACACTGAATTTATGATACAATGAAAAAGAAAAGTAAGCTCTATGTAATAGTTTCACAGATTCACCCGATTCTTTCTTGTTCCACAATGTTATGTGAAAATGGTCATTTTATTTAGTGTTTGTTAAGTTTAAAAACATTTTTAATATGAAAAAATATGTGTGGATTTTTTTCAAGTGCATCAATCTTAGTCCATCCATAGTCTGTCCTATTCAGCTTGTACTTACACACAAGACTTGACAAGAAGTGCCAAGCAGCCCCACCCAGCTCCCATATATCTCCTAATTCTCTACCACTAACATTTTACATCCTTGGATTTAACATTGCTATTCCCTATGGGGGTCTCTTTTAAAATGGAAGACCTCCTGGGAAAGGTATGACATTTCTAGAAAAGAGAGCAAGGATAAAGCCGAAGAAGGACAGGTATCTGTGACTTGATACTTTTATAGAGGAACTTTTCACCTCTTACATGTCTAGCAGTTACAATGATTCCACTCACAGTGTGTCTTCTCACTTCTTGAGGTGTTAGCTGTTTCAATCATGTAACTGTTTTGCTTGTTGGGGGAGATAATATAACACAACAGCAACATAATAATAATATTAATATAAGATGATGGTAAATAACTAGCATTTATAGAGAACATATGAGGTGCCAGGCCCTATGATAAACACTATCTGACTTTCTTGAAAATCTCTTTGGTCAAAAAAATTTGACAATTTATTAATGGTCAAAAAATCTGACAGTTTATTAACGCTAAGGGAATGAATGAATGCTATCAGAATTATTGCCATGCAGCTAGGACTGTGGTATGAATAAATGCAATTATCCTTTCCACATCATGACTTTCCCCATTGCAGTTTTGATACATCACAGGTTTGCATAAGAAATTAAATGGGTATTTTGGGGAAGTTTTGCAGAAGTTATGGATGGCACATGAAGACCAGCAGATAACACAGAAAAAGTTGAGAAATTCAGAAATGCATAAAATATGTGTATAATATTGTATAATTTATCTTTAAACACCATAATAATTTAGACTTTTTCTCTGGTACAAAAAATTTTACACAGATTTTCCAGATCATGGAATGCTTTGCCCTAACGCCCCCCTGCAATGTAGAAGGGATAACTGTAGATCACGTCTAGTGACTATTAGCAATCAGAAAAGAAGATTAGATGTTGTCTAACATCCCTATCCTTTTTCAGGACGTCATAGATCCTTTGGCAATCTGATAAAGCTTATGAATCTCTTCTCAAAATAAATTTTTAAAATAATTGAAGGGAATGCTAAATTTCAGTTCAGTCAATGAAAATAAAGATGCATTTTTTCCTAGCCAAGATCACAGGCCTTTTGAAATCTGTTTGTGGGACATCTTGAATGGGAACCTCTAATCTGGTCCAATCTCCTAATTTTCAAGAGTAAGAAATTGAGGCGTAAGGTCATCCTCAGATGGTAAATAGCTGAGTCAGGTTGCTATTCAGTTGTGTCTGACCCTTTGATTCCCCATCTGGATTTGTTTGTTTGTTTGTTTGTTTGTTTTGGCAAAGATACTGGAGTGGTTTGCCATTTCTTTCTTCAGCTCATTTGACAGATGGGGAAACAGAGCAAACAGGGTGCAGTGACCCAGGCTCAGACATCTAGTTAGTATCTGAGACTGAATTTGCACCCAAAAGGATTTGTCTTCTTGACTTCACTCCCAGTGTTCTATCACTGCTTGCTGTCCTAGCAGAGTCACTGTTGGGGGCCAGATTCTCTGGTGCCAATTCTGAAGCTCTTTTTGCTATATCCTCTAGCCTTTAATTGATTTTGATTATTGGCAGTTCCATTCTCAGCCTTACTTTTCATATCTATTCTTGTCTTTTTTTTGGCTGTTAGAATAGCAAAAAGCATTGGGAAGAGGGGATAAAAAGGAGAGAGGGAAAAAACCCTAATAATTAATCTCAAGAATATATGGATAAACATAGACATAATTTATTATTTTTTTGCCTGGCTTACATCAGTTAAGTAAAAATAAACTGAGTTGAAAATAAAATTGTTAATGTAAGAATGAAGTACTAACTTGTGAAATGTGAATGTTCACTCACCCTGACATAAAGATAGAACTTTTAGTAATCAAGTTTGTCCCTGACTTAACTCATTACAGGCAATATCAAGTCTTGCTTCAGCTATCAGAATTATTCCAATAGGCTTAAAGTAGGGGGGCTTAAGTAACATCATGGATAGAGTGTCAGGTCTGGAGTCAGGAAGATCTGAGTTCAGATTCAGTCTCATACATGTCCTAGCTATGTGATCCTGAATAAATCACTTAACTCTGTTTGCCTAAGTTTTCTCAGCTGGAAAATGATCTGAAAAAAGAAAGGATACACCATTCCAATATCTTTGCCAAGAAAATCCCAAATAGGATCATAAAAAATGTGACTAAAATAAATGAACAAAACAATAGGGGCTCCTTAGCTTAACAGAAAAAAAGTTAGTTAACCTGGATACTTTACTCTGAATATTCCTGCTTCTCTGGAGAATTTTTCCTTTTTTGATTTGGAGCCCTTGGCTTGAGGACCTAGAAATCAGAACAATCAGTTCCCTCTTTTAGCCTTCTCTGGCACCCCACTCATTTACCTGAAGCATCAGGAGAGGTGAATTCCAGCATAAGGACCTTGGTCCTTTTGTAAAACATAAAAGCATGTGGCCCATGGCTCTGAGGAAGTCACAGCCTCTCTGGGTCTCCATTTCCTGATTTGAAATTGAGCTAGGATTAGTTTACTATCCTATTGCTATCTTTTATTCTACCTTCCCATCTCCAGCCCCTGGCACAATAATAGAAGTTTAATAAGTGTTTGTTGAATTGAATTAAATTGAATTGAAGATCTGAGACAAAGGGGAAAATGGCCAAGAAGTGTAGACAGGCAGGCTCCATTTCCTTATCCATTCCCATTCCCCCCAGACACTTCTGATCTCTTTCTGAGAACTAAGGAACCACCTCTCCCCACTCTTGCAATCAAGCTCCAAGTTCAGTCAAGCACATATTAGATGGAGAAATGTGAGGTGGGCACCAGGGCATGGCTAAACCCTATTTCATGCCCGAATTCCCAGGTTAAGGAGTCTGGTACAGAGGGGAAAGGAAAACCTTAAGAAAGCATTGCTGTAACTTTTCGATGCAGCCACCAGATGGCCTCCTTTTGAGAAAAGGAAGCCTAGTCTCCACTTTCCAGCACCAAAGGAGACCTGGCTTGTTTCAACAGAATCTTTAAAAGGCAGTCTGTGAAATGGTGCCAAGTGGCGTCCTATTCTGCTTTTAAAGTCCCTTCCCCTCCCCTTTGCAATCATTCTGCACTTAAGGTGGTTCTCCGACCAATCCCAGTTTTTCTCTGGGGACCTCTGCAAAGTATTCACGATGAATTAGAGTTTGCTGTTCCAGCCTTCTCTTTGTGCCTTCCTTCCTACTCTCAGCCTGCCCAGATTCCATCTCTATCCCCCAAAACATTTTTATCAGGGTTTTTGCCATCTTTCTCTTTCCAGGTGAAATGTAGACCCACTCATCCTCAAGGGGGAATGTTTGCTTTGCTCACTGCATTTGATTCCTGGGCCTTCCCCTCCTCTTCCCAATGGTCATGGGAGAGGCTTTTTTAGGTTTCTTCCATCTGCTCCTGATACTGCTTCCAAAGGACCACCAAGCCTTATCATACCATCACTCCTGCCTCTGCATCCTTCAGATTCCTAGGTATTCCCATGTGACTTGACAATATATCCTAAAAACCTCTGGGCTAGCCATTCAGCTTTCAGCTAAACCCTCCTAAATTTGTTATTTCCTCCCAAGTAGAATGAGAGTTCTTTGAGAATGGGGACAATCTTCTTTTTCTATCCATAGTCCCAATAATTTGCACAATTAATGCTTTTTCTTCCCTATCTTCCTTTTCTTTCTTCTCTCTGTTAAAAATACACTCAACACAAAATCAGATATCAAGGAAAATTTATTAAAGAAGAATTTTAAGGAATTGTCTTAATATTTCTGACCAGAAAAGGGTCCCACACCTCTTTGGGAAGAGGGAGCACTAAGCACAGAAGCAGGAGAATCTGCTTTATACTTGTTAGTTTGGTGGAGATCTTCCCTTCAGAGAATGGATTGGTTCATTTCATCTGGGTTACAGTCTTTCTGATACGCCCACTACATGGTTCCTCCTAAATATGTATAAACATGTTCCCCCCCCCATTCATCCCATGTTCAAAATGGTCCAAAACTCCTCCTACAGGAGTGTGTTGTTTAATACTCAATTAGCCTATTAAGCAAGCACAATAGTAATTTGGTCAAGTTTTGTCATTGACTCCAACTAGCTTGGGCTGGATAGCTATTATCTTAAGTTTGTGGGTTTCTCAAAACCACAAGACTCTTTCTGATTGGCTGGATACACTTGTGCCTTCCAAGCCCCCCAA
>JAJPUD010014585.1:5403-40296 GCA_023553655.1 Myrmecobius fasciatus | reverse complement strand
AAATCATTATTGATTAGAGAAATGCAAATTAAAACAACTCTGAAGTACCACCTCACACCTCTTAGATTAGCTAAAATGATGGGAAAGGTTAATGATAAAAGTTGGAAGAGATATGGGAAAACTGGGAAACTAATGCATTGTTGGTGGAGTTGTCAAATAATCTAACCATTCTGTAGAGCAATCTGGATCTATGCTCAAAGTACCATAAAACTATGCATACTCTTTGACTAAGCAGTGCTACTACTCCATCTGTGCCCCAAGGAAATCACAAAGGAAGAAAAAGGACCCATATGTGCAAAATGTTTATAGCAGCTCTTTTTGTGGTAGCAAATAATTGGAAAATAAGTAGATGCTGTATGGATGAATAATGTGTGGTATATGAAGGTAATGGAATATTATTATATAAAAATATGAACAAACTTATTTTAATAAGGTCTAGAAAGATTTACATAAACTGATGCTGAATGAAAGAAGCAGAATCAGGAATACAGTGTATACAATAACAGCAAGAATGTGCAATAATTAACTATGAAAGACTTGGTTCTTCTCAGTTTTTCAGTGATCTGAAGCAATAGACTTTAAACAGAAAATGGCATCTGAATCCTGAAAAAGGATAACGTAGGCTATGTTCACTTTCTTTTTCCATTTTTTTCCTCTCCAATGATTTTTCCCTTTTGTTCTGATATTGCTTTCCAAACACAATTCAGAAAGCAATGTGTATTAAAATAAATAAATTAAAAAGAAAATAAAATATATATATATATATCTCATTTATTTATCAATTCAACATTCTTGGGATTTCATTTGTCCCTCATTTGATTTTTTTTTAAATCTCTTATTTTAAGAGTGGAGCCAAGATGGTGGAGAGCAGAGACAACTTTCTGTGACCTCCTCTGACCTTCTCTCAAATCTCAGTAGATTAAGTCTCTAAACTGATTTTTTTAGTCACGGAACCTACAAATATTTGGAGTACATACAGCTTATTTCCAAAAGAAGATACCTTGGAAGAACCTCAGGGGGGCAGTCTGCTGAGCCCAGACAGCAGCATAGGGTCTAGGGCAAGGAACTGGGGTGGGAAATCAGAGCACTGCAGCTTCCACCTGGGAATCTTCTGCGAGGCTCTTAGGCTACTCTGTCTTAGTTGCAAGTAGCTGATGTAGTAGATTTGCTACAAAAGGCAAATTGTAAACCACTGAGCCCCGGAAGAATGTGGGGGGCCTAGCCACCATTAACCAGACCAGAAGACAATTAGCAGAGCTGCCCCAGGTCAAACTAAAGCAGCTGTCACTCCTTTGCTTTAAGAGCAGATCTCAAGCTTTTAAAAAAAAAGAATGAAAAAACCAAAAAGAACTCTTACTATAAACAGCTTTTAGAGAGAGAGAAGAGCAGACCTCAAATCCTGAGGTTCCTAAAGAAAAAATCAACTCCAGATCAAGCCTCAAAGAGAGATATGAGCTAGTCCCCATTTCACAAAGCTTTCTTGGAAGATTTCATAAAAGATCTTAAAAGAGAGTTAGAAGAAAGGAAATTAGATCTTTGCAAGAAGGGATAGGAAAAACATAACTCCCTATAAAATAGATTTGATAAAATGGAAAAAGCATGTAATTCCTTACAAAATAGATATGAAAAAGATATAATTCATTGAAAAACAGCATTTGTTAAATAGGTAAAATCTCTAGTTTATTTAATCATTTTCTATGTAACTTTTTATCATACTATTTTAGGAAGTTGCAATGATCTCCAATTATGTTTATCTTTTGTTCCTATTTCCTTTAGTGATTAGGATTCTGTGATATGGTCCACAAAGAATGTTGTTAATTTTTTTTTATGCCCAAGCATATGTTTTTAAAAAAAGATCATTGTGTGATCTTAAAAAATAAGTTTATTCTTTAAAATACCTATTTAATAGTACTCTTTTGTCAAGGAAAATTAGTTGATTTTTATTAAAAAGGAATATTTTGTTCAGATATGTAAATTTGCTTTTGTTATGTTGTTCTTAATTTGACAATTTTTGAAAGAAATATTCACTTCTGCCACTGTTTATGTATTTGTCTTTTTTATTTTAGTAAGTTTTTCTTTTAGCACTTTCATGGTTGGCCATTTTCTATGTATACAATTAATATTGATATTGACTATGATTTATTGTGCTTTAACAGAAGAGAATAACCATTTACTAAGATCTACAATGTCCCAGGCACTGTAAAAAAATTAAATTTTTGTTTCAAGCTTACTGTAATTTCTCTGTTTATTTCATTGGCAGTAGTTATTTTTTATTATTGCATTACTTGAAATCATGATTATAATACTTCATTTTTTATTAATTTAAATAATAAGAAATTTGTTCTATTTCCTTGCTTAAGTGCATCTATTTTTAGTCAAGAAATTGTTGTGTTCTGCTTCTTAACATGCAGATTTCAAATGCAAACAACTTTAATTTTTAAAGAAATGTATTGAAATTGAATGAAAAGGTAAATGATGGAGGATGAATTCAAAAGATGTGCACAATCCAGAAAGATTAATTTTAGTAGCAATAATACTCACATACTTCTAGGGGCAGAGATAAATACCCAATACAATGAATTTCTATCCTTTTCAATATAAATACATAATTGGGGAAAGAAAATTCAAGAAAGGATAACACTCCTGATTATACTGAGTAAAAAAGGATAATGGATGATGGTGATAAGGCAGAACCAGAAAATCCTTGGATTCCTGCATTTCTCTTCTAAAGAAAATAATCTTTGAACTTGGAAAAAGAGAATAAAAGTGCTTGTGGAAAGCAAAGATAAATGATCCTATTGTAAGATAACATCTAGCTTTCTTCAATGAATTCAAAGCAATAGGCTTGGATGAACTGAACCATGGCTCTCTGTAAGATTTGAAAATGTAATGGATTGCTGAGTCACTGTTAAAAGATCTTTGAAAAATGTCAGAGAAAGAGGAAAATACTATCGTCCTAGAGAATGCAACTGTCTTATATTTTTTCAAATGGCAAAAGGTTGGTTAATTAAATTATATGAATATTATACTGAATTTTTTTTCTAGATTAATTGTAGGACTTTTAGTCAAAGAAATGGTTTGTGAGTGTTTATAATATAGGAAGTGATTTCATTTATTAGATTTATTCAGAACATGTTATGCAAAGATAATCCTATTGTTTAAAGGTGCATTCACATACACACACACACACACACACAGAGTTAAATAAGGACAATATTGTAGAAGTAGTATACCAAGAAATGAGGAAGCATTTAACAAAGTCTTTAATATTATCTTGCCATTAACATGGAAAAGCATGGATTAGATGATCATGTAGTTAAGTTGAATTGGCATGAGTTAAATAACTGTACTAATCACTAATGATTCAATATCAACTTGAGGTTTCCATTAATTAATCCAAAGAATTTTCTTCAACTTTGTGTTTTTCAATACCTTTACCAAGCGCTTGGGTAAATGTCCACTAAATTTACCTTATCAAACAGATGATATTATATAAGGTATATCTAGGTTAGTGGATAATAGAGTCAAAATTCCCCCCCCCCCGAAAAAAAAAGAAACACAAAACTTTGTCATTTAGAAAATGGCAAATTTATTATGATTCAAGTTTCTAATGGATAGGTATATAATTCTGCACTTAATACATTAAAAATCAAATTCAAAATGACAGAATACATGAAAAATAACTAGACAATTGTATTTATGAAAAAGATTTGGGGGATTCCAGGGGCAGAAATGAGATAATGGAATAGAGAAGCCACCCAGCAGAATTCTCTTGACATTTCCCTCCAAATAAGTTAAAATAATGCCTCAAATTGCATTATAGCATGGTAATGTCAAGCAAAAATCAGAGGGAGACATATTTCTACTCCAATACAATTTAGGAGGTCAGAAAGAGAGATCTATGAAATCATATGCAGGTTGGTCTAGAGTCCAAATAAATGAAATCAGTGATGGGAAGAGATGGTAATAATAGAAGCATCAAGAGCTTCAAGAACTCTCAAGTTAAGGATAGTAAGGGGATGCAATACCTCATCAGAATATTACAGGAGAATTCCATGCAAGCCCTGGATGCAGACCAGACACTGTTTTGTAAAATCCATTGGCAATTCCACTTGTATTTATAGTTGAATGGCAAAAAGGAGAACTTTCTATCAAGAGGGAGCAGGAGCCCCAAAGACTACTATTGCTTTCAGTCCAAAAAATTGAGGAACCCTGAGAAATAATATTGCCACCCCAATGGAATAGGAATCATGAAGAGCAGTATTTATTTAATTTCCAAGGGAAAACAAACTCTTTTTTTTGTGTAAGAACAAGCATGTAGACCAGAACAACGACACCACCACTCCCAAAATCACACCACCTTGGAAGCAATTAAAATACCCCAACCTCTAGCTGTGAAAAATAGTAGTGCGAAAAAGATTATAGCTTGACTCAGTGCTTCTTTCTGAGAGGTCAGTAATAGACCCCAAATTTAACACAAAATTTCAAAACAAGAAATAGGATAAGAAAATGATCAAATAGAAAAAACCCCAAAAACCTGACAAAAAAATAAAGACTCAAAGAAAAAGATAAAATGCACACAAACTCTACAAGAATTTCTGGAAGAGCTTAAACTATTATTTTCAAAATCAAATACAAATGGTAGAGAAAATTACATAGAGAATTGGAAAAACTATTAAAAGACATGAACATGGTAAAAGAGACACAAATAATTACTAAAGAAATAATATCTTAAAAAAATAAATTAACCAAATGGAAAAAGTGTAGAAAAGCTTGCTGATAAGAAAAATATTCCTTAAAATTAGAAATGTACAAATGGCATCTAATAACTTTGTGAGGCATTAAAAACAATAAGATAAAGTTGAAAGCATGATAAAATATATTTATCAGAAAATGAGAAATATTTCATTACATAAACAAGTGATCTGGACAATAAATCAAGAAGAGACAAAAAGAATTATAGGACTGCCTGAAAGCCAAGATCAAAGAAAAATCTATACATCATATATATATATATATATAGCTTTTTTGCTGAGGCAATTGGGGTTAAATGACTTGCCCAGGGTCACACAGCTCAGAAGTATTAAGTTTCTGAGACAATATTTGAACTCAGATACTCCTGACTTCCAGGCTGGTGCTCTATCTACTGCAACACTTAGCTGCCCCTCCCTTCAACCTTTTCTTATACTTTCCCAGTACTACTTCTGTTTTCCTTCTATTTCTTTCCATTCCCTTTTCCCCTCCCACTTCCTGATAGAGTGAGACAAGATTCCCTGTCAAGCCAAATATTTTTGATGTTCTCTCTTTGGGCCAAATCTAATTAGAGTAAGATTCACACAATGTTCATCCCCCTCTTTTCTTTCCCTCAATTATAAAAGGTCTTCCTTGCCTCTTCCTGAGATGTATTTTCCCTCATTTTCCCTCCATTTTCCTCTTTTTTTGGTCCAATTTCCTTTCTACCTCTAGTTTCTTTTTTATGTTATCACAATAAAATCAAATTATACCAGCACTTTTGGAATATCAGATTCCAGGCCCTTCAGTTCTTTAAGATAGAAACTGGTAGGTCCTGGGTAGTCTTGATTGTGGTCCTCAATATTTGAATTGTTTCCTTCTGACTGCTTGTAATAGTTTTTCCTTTGAGTAATTCTAAATTTAGCTATGGTATTCCTTGGAGTTTTCATTTTGGGGTCCTAGGAGGTGATCAGTGAATTCTTTCAATGGCTATTTTACCTTCTGATTCTAGGACAAAAAGGCAATTTTCCTTGATGATTTCCTGAAATATAATTTCTGGGTGTTTTTTTTTTTTTTTATCAGAGTTTTCAGGAAGTCTAATAATCCTTAGATTGTCTCTCTCTGAGATCTATTTTCTAGGTCAATTGTTTTTCAGTAAGGTAGTTTACATTTTCTCCTATTTTTTAATTATTGTTTTTGGTTTTGTTTTATTGATTTTTGATGTCTCAATCAGTCATTGATTTCTATTTATTCAATTTTAATTTTTAGTGAATTATCTTCTTAAGTTACCTTTTTAACCTCCTTTTGTATATGGCCAATTGAATTTTTAAATGAATTGTTTTGTTCAATGGATTTTTTTCCATTTCACAAATTCTGTTTTTCAAGGAGCTGTTTTCTTTTTCCATTTTGTCAAATCTATTTTATAAAGAGTTTTATGCATTTTCCATTTCATCAAGTCTATTTTGTAAGTAGTTATTTGCTTTTTCTAAGTCTTTTTTTAAAGGAGTTTTCTTCAGATAATTTCTGGGTTTCCTTTTCCAAACCCTCTTGCAAAGTTCTCATTTTCTTTTCACATTTTTCTTCTAACTCTCCTTTAAGATCCTTTTTGAATTGTTCTATATCACTCTTTGGGGCTTCATCTGGAGATGATCTGCTTTTAGTGTCCTCAGGGTTTCAAATCTATTCTTGTCTTTCTCAATTAAAAACTATGGCCAGAGATTTTTTTTTAAAGTTGAAGTCTGCTTTTAGGGCAAAAGGGAGACTGTCCAAGCTTCCTCTACAGGCACCAGTGACTGTGCTGGGTCAGTGCTGACTAATTTCTGGTGCTGGGTGGGTGTGGTGAGGTCCCGTGATATTCTGAGGTTCAGGAGCTCACTATATGCCTTTTGTATTTGTGTTGGATGTTTTGCAGATAATCTGCTGATCTATTGGCTTGCAATCAGGACAGAGTAGCCAACACTGCTGTAGATTACTCTCATGATATTCCCTGGTGTGTGGGGCCCATATCACCCTGGGTCTCTTTTCTGTGCCTGTGCTAGTTGCTTCCCTCCATACCCAATTGGAAACAGACCTTTTCTGAAGTTTTTCCAAAATATCATCTACTAGAAATTTGTTGCATTCCAAGTATTTGTGATTTCTGTCACTTCAAAACCAGTTCAGAGATTTGATTTGGTGTTGATTTGAGAGAGATCAGTGAGAGCCTAGATTAAGTCATGTCTCATCTCTGCCACTTTGGCTCTGCCCCGCCAAAATCTTTATATATTTTATATATCATAACTTTATCTGATAAACTTATCTATATTTTTTCTCAGTTTTCTGATTTCCTCCTAATCTTGGTTATATTTTCTTTATTTGTAAAAAAAAAACCCTTTTAATTTATTGTAATTCAAATTATTCATTTTGTACCTACTTTCTCTCTCTTGTTCATTCATAAATTATTCTCCTGTCCATGTCTTTTAAATAATATCTTCCATATTTTCCTAAATTTTTTTGAGATTCTTAATGCAATCTTCCAGGTAAGCCTTCTGAAAGGGAGACCAACTTAAGTCTGCCTTTTGTGGCTTCATCTGGGATTGTTTTCATAATGTCAGGATCTGGGGACTGTTCTATTTTTTCTCCGTAAAAGCTTTCTGTGGTGAGAGCTCTCTTCTGCTTCTTGCTCATGATTTAAAGTTGGGATATTGGTCAAAAGCAGAGAAAACTGCAACAGTTTGTATTTGCCCTGGGGCAGTTTGCCGAGTTGACTTCCGGTCTGAGGCTGGTTGGGCTAGATTCCCACTAGGACCACGTTTTCAGCTGTTCTCGATCCACACTTTACCAAAGGCAGATCTGCCAAAGCACCTGCCCGCAAGCAGAACAAAGTGGCCCAGGCGTCTCCCAGGGGCTTCCTGGGTGCCTAAAATCCACTCCTCTATTGCAGCCCTGACTTCCGCCCCGGCTGGAGTCTGATTGGGACCAGGGGCCGATTTCCTCTGAGGCTAACCTTCTCTGGAGTTCTTTCAAGGTAGATTTTTGATAGGAGTGCGTTGTAGTCCAAATGTTTGGAGGAGCCCTCACTCAAAAACCAGTTCGAAGGCTCACTTTGTCTGGGTCTGAGGGAAGGTCCCAGGAGTTCACAGAGAAGGCTGTCTGCAGTTCGCCATCTTGGCCTATTTTCCCAATTTTTTCTGGTAAAATCTTTTATATCTAGGTGACATGTCCATTTTGACTTTATCTTGATAAGTGGTACAGTATATTTATTGGCATATTTTCTATTTCCATTATACTGCATTTCAGTTTTTCCACCAATTTTTACTCAATAATGAATTGTTATCCCCAAATCTTAAATCTTTATGCTTGTCAAATATAAGGATATAGTATTTATTTGCTGCTATAAAGTGTATGTCTACTCAATTCTATTGATCTACCTTTCTATTTCTTAGCCAATACCAGATAATCTTGATAATAACTACCTTATAATATAGTTTAAGATCTGGTATTCCTAATCTCTTTCCTTTACTTCATTTTTTTTCATTCTTTCTGCTGATAATCTTGAGTTTTTGTTTTTATAAATGAAATTTTTTCCTAATTCAGTAAAAAAAGGTAATTTAACAAGGATAGTTTTTAATATATAAATTACTTTTGCTGAAATTATCATTTTTGTGACATCATCATTTCTTTAATGATTACCTTTAAAAGAAAATTAAAGGCTAAGATTGGATATATTTCTTACAAAAGGAATAGCTTGTTTGAAGGTACAATCTGCATTCACTATCTTCCCAGCTCTGATATTCCATGTTCTAACAATGCTTCAAGCTTGGAATCTTTATGTTATAAGTTTCCTTCCTGACATTCCTCATCCTAAAGGCCCTCTGAAATCTGGCATTCCATGTTCTAAGGTAGTTCTCACTATGACACTCCATTTTCTATTGCCCTGCCCAACTTTAACATTCTATATTGTGTGGCAGAGGAGTCAAATGAGCCTCATCTGACTGGAAGTGCTCCCGTGTGAGTTCCTCAGGAACTGAATCAAAATGTATTTGGAAAACATGCAAAAATAAATACAATGAACAAAAATATTGAATAAAGCATTATAGATAATATCCACTTGTAGTTTTTTAAATCAATATGGATCCTTGAGTCCTTATGTTACTTTTTTCTATTTGACATTACTGCTCTAAGATCTCTTCCAGTTCTTTCTAAAATGTTTGATTAGGAAAAATAGTGGAATTTTGAACATGCATATAAGGTAGTCATAACCTCTCTCTAGTCCAGATTAAAGAAAGCAATATAGAGCAAAAACTTATTCAGAATAGGGAAAAAAAACATTATTTCATGGAAAAAGAAGAAAAGGCAAATGTAGGATAAAGGAGTTCTGAGGCCTTTTTCAGTAGTTACAGAAAAAAGTCATAGATAAGGTTGTCCTTCAAGAGTATTTAGTATCAGAAGTAGAATAGAATTTCTAATAGCACTTATTTAAATGGAGATACAGGGTTTGGATACCAAAGAGAGATAAAGGTTTGTATTTGAAAGAAAGTAAAAAAGTCAGTGAAATGAATGAGCTACTAATAAAAATTACACCTTAGCCAGGAAATATTAAAAGATATAAGTAAATGTTTGCATGTCTTTAAATCTTACTAAAATTATTCTTTTCTAAGAAATCTTAAATAACTGTCCTAATTGAATAAATAAAACATCATGTATTTTAAGAAAAAGATGTAATTAAATGGAGTTTGCTAAATGCTCTGATTTCACATAGTCATGCCTAGAGAAAGCCTCACTATTTTGTTTTCCAAATTACAAACCTGGGACGCTGCTTCATCTGAATGTGCCTCTCTTAAGAACTTTAGAATTAATTGTATAACATGGGAGACACTGGCACAGAACTGCCCAGCATGGCATGCCCTCATCAGAGAAGGTGCTGTGGTCCATGAGCAAAGCAGAATTGAATTAGCTGAGAAGAAATGTGAGATGTGCAAAATTAGAAAAACCACCTCAAATGTTCATAGGAAGTATTTATGTCTGGTCTGTGGCAGAGCAGTCCGAATTAATATTGGTCCGATCAACAAAGTCAATCACGTAGTAATTTTAGCCTAACATACTGATGTCATTTTTGCTCCTCTTGGAGAACAAAGAACAACAATCAACCAACCTGGACTGGAATAACAGCCCCTAGAATGAAATATCGATAAATTCCAAATAATAAGGTCTCAATGTCTTTTGTCTCTATGTCTCTGTCTATGTCTCTATCTGTCTCTCTGTCTTTCACACATACACACATGCACACACACACACAAACACAAATATTTTTCCACAAATTGTGGAAAAATAGAAATATAGAAGGAGAAACAGGCATGACTAAATAAGTTTAAAAAATCCCTTGCAACTACATTAAAATATACTTATTTATATTGGTCACAGAATGCAAATATTTTACTGCCACTATGTCCTTTGTTTTCTCTTGTTTAAGCTATTATTATCATGTCTTTTGTGAGTTTATTCAGATCAATGTTGTTCTAGGGTACAAGTTCTTAAAGGACCAGAGTAATAAAAAGTTAATTTTTATTACTCTATATAAATTTGTTCATATGACATACATTGAAGATGCAATCATAGAGGGCAAAAATAATATTTATTTTATTTTTTTCAAGTATCTTCTGCAATGCTCTTATTTACTTTGCATATTCCTTTGTACTCCTCTTTTAGTGAGAGGACTGGTGAGTCAGGACACCCAATGCAATCTATAGAACTTATACTGAAACTCAACTCTGGGAGTATTTATTTAATATTACATACTATATAATTTTTTGTGATGGTGATAATGTTTTAGTGATGATGTTTTATTGCCAGAACATACAATGTGATTTATATTTGTTTAAAGATTATCTTTTTTATTTTTACTTAGAAAAGAGGTGTGTGAGGACACTGCTATATCTTGTGATTCTACACATGTCTACTATATTTATCACATTTTCTTAAATAAAATACTAGAACAGCATCTTTCATTTCCACATAAAAATCAATAGGGCCTTCCTGGGATTCGATCAGATAGTTCAATGATAGTCTGTGTGCTGGCAAGATTTTGTGCAGCCCTGAAGCACCATTATTATGTTTGGGAAAGTATTTTTTTCCTGCAAGTTTTTGAGGGAGTTGGGTAAAAGTACAAAATAAAAGATGGATAAGTTTTCATGGAATATAAAAAATGGCAGAATTTTATTTCATTTTTTATTTTAGTATACATTTTAAAAATAAAATTCCATTTTTTCCATTGGTATTAGCTTTAGAAATAATTTTCTATCTTGTGCAGTAAGATAACTGTATAGATATGTATACATGTATTGTATTTGTCATATAATTTATCCTATTTAGCATGTATTAGATTACCTGTCATCTAGGGGTAGGGGGTGGGGGGAAGGAGGGGAAAAGCTTGGGGAAAAAAAAGTTTTTGCAAAGGTCAATGTTGAAAAATCACTCATGTGTTTTGTAAATAAAAAGCTTTATATATAAAAAAAAGAAATAATTTTCTAGTTTCTAGTCGGCCCAGGGAAATTCTATTCAAGAAGGAAAATAAGCATTGTCCTCCCTCATAGTCACTTGTACCATTTCCTGTCCTGGGCATTCCTTTTTCCTTTAAAAAATATTTCAATAGGCTGGGAAAATAATAATACTTTTTTTTTTTCAATGAGTACATGGCATTAAATGAAAGTTCCTTTAAAATGGCCATTCTTAAAAACCAAATAAAGGAAACAGAAATAATAGGCATTTGTTGGTACCTTCCTTCAGATCTCTTGAAATTGTGTAATTACCATTTGCGCACAAGAAGTTTTCATTTGGGATTCTTTACTCTTGTTATAATACCACCCCATCTTGATTTTCCACTCACATCTGATAGCATATTTATGTCACTTCTTTTGTGCAATTGGTAATGTATTTGAGCCTACATATATTTACCATACACTTTTCCTTTGCCCTTTGGATGATCCTCAATTTTCATTCTTTGGTGGTAGTAGTCTCTTATCACTTGCTGCCAATTTAGAATCACTAGAAGAATGTTGTCTTAAAAATAGGTTTTTGATTCAAGCCATTCTCCAATCAATAAATGGTCAAAGGATATGAACAGACAATTTTCAGAGGATGAAATTAAAACTATTTATAGTCATATGAAAAGGTGCTCCAAATCACTGTTGATCAGAGAAATGCAAATCAAGACAACCCTGAGGTACCACTTCACACCTGTCAGATTGACTAAAATGACAGGAAAAGTTAATGATGAATGTTGGAGGGGTTGGGGGAGGGCAGGGACACTGATGCATTGTTGGTGGAGCTGTGAATGGATACAGCCATTCTGGAGAACAATTTGGAGCTATGCTCAAAAAGTTATCAAACTGTGCATACCCTTTGACCCAGCAGCATTTCTATTGGGCTTATATCCCAAAGAAATCATAAAGGAAGGAAAAGGCCCCACATGTGCAAGAATGTTTGTGGCAGCCCTTTTTGTAGTGGCTAGAAACTGGAAATTGAATAGATGCCCTTCAATTGGAGAATGGCTGAATAAATTATGGTATATGAATATCATGGAATATTATTGTTCTGTAAGAAATGACCAGCAAGATGATTTCAGAGAGGCCTGGAGAGACTTACATGAACTGATGCTGAATGAAATGAGCAGAACCAGGAGATCATTATACACAGCAACAACAGTACTATATGACGATTAATTCTTATGGACATGGCTCTCTTCAACAATGAAATGTTTCAAACCACCTCCGATTGTTCACTGAAGAAAGCCATATACACCCAGAGAGAGGGATGTGAAATGCGAACCACAACATAACATTCTCATACTCCTTGATTGATGTTTGCTTATATTGTGTTTCCTTTATCTGATATATTTTTTGTGTAGATAAGATTTTTCTTTCACAACAATGATAAGTTTGGAAATATGTATACATGTATTCAATTTGCCAATATTTTAACATAATTAACATGTAGTGGATATCCTGCCATCTAGGGGAGGGGTGGGGAGTTGGGGGGAAAATTTGTAACGGAAAGCTATGTAAGGGTTATTGTTGAAGAATTACCCACACATATGTTATGCAAATAAAATTTTCTTCTATTTTTTCATTTTTTTTTGTTTTTGTTTAACTGATTCTTGAAGTCTTATTAAGTCATTTACTTCTATTTGTTCAATTTTAATTTTTAGAGTATTATTTCCTTCAGTTATCTTTTTTAGCTCCTTTTGTAGCTGGCCAATTGAATTTCTGGATTCAATGCATTCTTTTTCCATTTTGCCAGTTTTATTTTTCAGTGAATTGTTGTCTTTTTCCAATTCACCAATTTTGTTTTTCAGTGAATTGTTGTCTTTTTCCAATTCACCAATTTTGTTTTTCAGTTCACCATTTTTATTTTCCAGTGAATTGGTGATTTTTTCCAATTCACCAATTTTGTTTTTCAGTGAACTGTTTTCTTTTTCCAATTCACCAGTCCTATTTTCCAGTTTTTGATATTTCTGTTGCCCTGATCTCAATTTATTTCCCCATTCTTCTTCTAGCTCTCTTTTGAGATTCTTAATGCAATCATCCAGGTAAGCCTTCTGAAAGGGAGACCAACTTAAGTCTGCCTTTGTGGCTTCATCTGGGATTGTTTTCATAATGTCAGGATCTGGGGACTGTTCTATTTTTTCTCCGTAAAAGCTTTCTATGGTGAGAGCTCTCTTCTGCTTCTTGCTCATGATTTAAAGTTGGGATATTGGTCAAAAGCCGAGAAAACTGCAACAATTTATATTTGCCCTGGGGCAGTTTGCCGAGTTGATTTCCGGTCTGAGGCTGGTCGGGCTAGATTTGCACCAGGACCACGTTTTCAGCTTTTCTCAATCCACCCCCTTCAAAAGGCAGATCTGCCAAAGCACCTGCCCGCAAGCAGAGCAAAGTGGCCCAGGCGTCTCCCAGGGGCTTCCTGGGTGCCCAAAATCCGCCCCTCTATCGCAGCCCTGACTTCCGCCCCGGCTGGAGTCCCATCGCGACCAGAGGCCGATTTCCCCTGAGGCTAACCTTCTCCAGAGTTCTTTCAACGTAGATCTTTTATAGAAGTGCGTTGTAGTCCAAATGCTTGGCGAGGACCTCACTCGGAAACCAGTTTTAAAGCTTACTTTGTCTGGGTTGGGGGAATGTGGGAGGGAGTTCACAGAGAAAGCTGTCCGCAGTTCGCCATCTTGGCTCCGCCCCTGTTATGCAAATAAAATAAAACTAAAAAAAAATAGGTTTTTGGTTGAGGTGGAAACTTAAAAATACTGCATATTTTCCCAAAGAGAATTATCTTCTTTATTGTGAACCCAATTCATTGTACATTTGTAATGACTATGAGTGTATGTATATTCTTGATTAAGCTTATTAATAGTTTATAACTGCAATAAGACTTTGGGGATACCATATATGGTACATGTATATGTGTGTGTATGTACACACACATATGTAATATATGTATGTGTATGAACTTGAACTTACATACATACACATGTCTCTGTTTTTAATATGGTCAAATAGTTTTTGAGAGATAATGTAGAATTTTTCAAAGTTCTAAGATGATGCAATCAGTACAATGTCATACAAAATACAAACATCTGGAGGTGCTTGTTATATATAGGGATCCTTAATTAATTTTTAATTGGTATTGGGAGTAGGGAAATATTAAAGTAGGAAATATTTTTGATGAGAAATCATCACTTGTTTTGTTGTGGTTTTTAAGCTTGATATATTTTGTTTTCCTCCATTATATATTTTAAAAATTAAGCATCACCTTGTTTTATATCTTGCTTAATATAGTCAAAATGTCTCCTTTAATTAAGACAATCATTTGTATGATCATTTGAGGTGGCAGCTTCATTTTCTTAATGGCATTGGTCTGTTTTGACTTAAAAGTACCATATCCCATAAAAACGTCTTATCACCTCCAAAATAGCATCAATGGAATATGTGACTTGGCATTGAATGTGAAACATATACAGTATAACTTATTCAATATATAGGAGTTAAGAAGCAAACTAAGAAAATTTCGGAAACTCCAACTTGTTGAATTTATAAACTCACTAGATTAGGTATGGGAAGAATATAGGAAAATTCTCTTTCTCTCTCTCTCTTACTTTGTCTCCATTCCCCCCTCTCCTCTTCCCCTTCCCTTCTTTCTCTTTTCCTCTCTTCCTCTTCTCTTTTCTCTTTCTTTCCTCTCTCATTCTCTTCTCTCTCTTTGTCTCTATTTCTGTGTCTCTCTCTGTGTCTGTCTCTCTTTTTATCTTTGTCTCTGACTCTCTCTCTCTCTCTCTCTCTCTCTCTCTCTCTCTCTCTCTCGTGTGTGTGTATGTGTGTGCGTGTGTATAATTCTTAACTGGATATTCATCTGTTTTTATTCTCCCTCATTAACACTGTCTCAGATGTTAAGAGAATTGTTAATCTATAATTAAATTCTATCCTTTTTGATAGATGCTTATGTAATTTTTTTATCCTTATGGTTATTTCTTTTAATTTGTAGAGTTTACTGTGGAGGGGGGACAAATTAGGCTTTGAATCTCTTAGTTTGACTCTCCTATACAGAATAACCAAGGCAGACCAACTGTCCTCAAAATATTCCCTACTCCTTCCTACCTGTTACTATAGTCTTCAAACCCACTATTAGGTTCCTTCCTTTGTGTTAAGATATTGACCATAGAGAAATAGGATATAATAGTAGGAAGAATGATGCATAAGAGTCGAAATACCTGGGATCTAGAACTAACACAGTACAATGTTAGCAGTGTATATTTGATCAAGGCACATTAACCCTCTGAGAACTTTTTTACATTTGTAAAATTTTGCTGATATCTATCTTACAATGTTTTTATGATGATGGAATGAAAGAATGTTAAGTGCAATCACTATGCAAAAATAAAGAATATGAGTTAGTAAGTTATACTGACTGGTTTCTAAAATCTTGTTAAGCTATCTACTTCTATTGTCATAATCATTTCAGGATTTCCTTGAAAAAATGCAATATGTTGTCTGGAAAGGAATTCATTTGATAAGATTAGCTAATACAGAATCATGGATTTTCAGTTAGAAAGGACTTTAGAAGTTATTTGTTACAAACTCTAGATGTTGCAGATGAAGAAATTATTACCCAGAGAGGTTGAGTGAATTTTCTAACCTCACACAGGTAGGAGTTTTCAGCTGAAACAGAACAGGGCTCCAAGGGAGTAAGGAAAAGGACAGTTAAGATTTGATGAAGATAGAATATGGCTGGAAAAAGTCTTTAACATTGGTTTCTTCTAAGGAAATACAAGCCTAATTAAAGCAACATAGATAAAGATATTGTATATTCATGTTGCTGTATGAGGCTGTTAACATTGAAATAGAAGAGAAAAGCTTTAAAAAAATAAACAATTCCAAAATACAATATAATTTTAACTGGAGCTCATTCTGGCATCTTTCCATTTGCTTCTATTCTATTTATGCTTGCATTATATCGCATGTTTTATACTGATAGTTTGAGCTATTAGATTTTATAATGGAATGATTAAATATATAGTCCTGATTAGGGATTTGAATTTGGAGGACTTGGTTAAACAAGAATAAAAAGAGGTTTTAATATTTTCTTCCAGTATGGGGAATACTATAAGCATTTTTTAAAGTCTAAATGCTATATGTTCAAGGTTATTTCATAAAATTAGCATCTTTTTCCACTGATATTTTAAAAATTGTCAAACTCAAAGGTATTTGTAAGAATTAGATGGACCCATGACCATCACAGAGGGAACAGTTTCCTATATAATACTTTTTTCACCACTATAAAGTTTGTAATAAAATGTTAAAATAAAAAATATGAACAAAAAGACGTCTCTCATCTCCTATAAATAATACTTGAATGAATACTAGAAATGAGTAAATAAAAAATAAGAGATAGATGAGATTTCCACCAACAGAGAACAAAGAAAAACAAAGGAAGTTTTATGCTGTCAGTTACTGTTCCTGGCACAGAGACTTATTTCATAAAACATCATAGTGTGGGTAAGCATGTTTAAAAGCAGGAGCAAGGCCCCAGGGCTTTATGGGATAAAGTTAAACTTTGCTCTGAGATAACCATGATTTTTCCTGAATTCCACTTTTTCTTATGATTCAGTTTATTTGTAGACTCACAGGCCTTGGACTGTTTACCTAGCACCTCTGTATATAGAACATACAAGGATTATAGCAAGCATAACACAACATGACTAAAGAGATGCAAGGGAGATGGTTAAATGGAGAAGAATTCAAGAGAGGAAGCAAGGGCAATTTAAAATATTATTTTAATTAATTTTTAAGTGCCAATTATATGCCAGGTAGCGTGTAAAGCCATTAGTATGCAAAAAGAGGAAAAAGAGAGTCCCTTCCTTCAAGGATCCTAAAATCTAATAACTACCCACATTTTAGTGACAACTAATTATGACAACTATCTCTGGCATGTAGATATTTATTATTTTATTTTGTGGACATTCATGTTCAAACATATTCAGGGCTTTGTGTAGTGGATAATTAGCTTCAAAGTAAGGAAACAGGTGAGTTTGCCTTCTGAGAAATTCTGGTTATATGATCTTGGACAAATTACATAGTATGTCAGTTCTCTTGTCAACTTTTTCAGATTCTAAGGTACAGGGTATGAGCTAATCTGCATGGATAGAGGGGACTTCTTCATCTAAGACTTCCTTCTCCCTATAAGTCATAGGTTCAGCCCTGATCACTATCTACTGTTCACACCTGTCTCTCTTTGTCTCTGTCTCTTCCCTGTCTCAGTCTCTGTCTCTGTCTCTGTCTCTGTCTCTCTCTCTGTGTGTGTGTGTGTGTGTGTGTGTGTGTGTGTGTGTATGTGTGTGTGTGTGTGAGTAAATTATACATTATCTGGAAAAGTGCTTTTATTTTAGTGGTTAGATATGGCAAATCAATTCTCTAATTGGGGATTCATTAATGTTATCTAACCATACTTGGTTTCTTTCTATGTTTCTCTTCATTTTCATCTTGATTTTGATTTTTTTTCTTATGGATATATATATACATACATATATAAACTTGCTTTTTCCTTGAGAGAATACAAGTACCTTGGGGATGAGGACTGTTCCATTTTTTTTTTGTTTGTTTTACATAGCCAACTAGTTAATTACATAGTTTCTAGAACAGAGCAGGTACATAATAGATCCTTTTCATATGGTTGATTGGGAAAACAAGAATCAAAGTCTGTTGTACAGTCACATATAGAAAATATTTTTTTAAATATATAGAATTTTTCCAGGTCATGTAATTGCTTTGGCTTGGCTTTTGGGAACTTCAAGTTTTTTTCTTTATGAATCTACTATATGTCACCATCATTGCACTTGAGCTTTTTGAACTCATCTGCTATAATCCACAGACATCTTGAAAATGGCTTTAAAAGCAAGACCTTATTAACCATCCACTTATTATTCCTTCAATACAAACATAAGAGCATATCATAATTATCTCATTCATGGAAGTAGGAAAAAATGAGAAACATGGAAAAATGCTACATGAAGAATCTAGCAATAAAGTATCACAGATAATTCTGAGAAAATTTCATTAGACAAAATTCAACAAATATTTATTAAAAACCTGCCATGTGTAAGTAACTGTTCAAGTGTCAAATATATCACCCATATCCTCAAAAATTATAATTGAGTAACAGGAAGATCACTCATATGCAAATGATTATAATGAAAAACAAATCACATTAAGAAAATAAGAAATGTATACAAATATTCTGTGGTAGAATTAAGGAAAGAAAAACTATTTCCAAACTTAAGGAAAGCTCTTTAACTTCAACGTATTATAGTTCTCACATTGAAAGATATATTTCCATACAGTCCAAATGTTTATGTGTATATACACACACACACACACACACACACATATATATATATATATATATATATACATTAAATATAAATAGAGTACTGTATTCATCATACTCATGATAGAGATTTTGTTATTTTCTGATATTTTGTTTATTACTACCCACATTGAATTGGTAATATTGGGGAAAATGGTATAAAGCATCAATATTTTGACTTATTTTCAGACTATAATATTTTTTATTCTTAAAAGCATTTCAAAACAATAGTAAACATTTATATAGTAGTTTCAAGTTTGCAAATAAAATATATAATTTTAATTGAGATTCCCATTAACCATCTAAGGTAGGCTATATGACTGTTTTACCCCCATTTTACAGAAGAGGAACTGAAGCTTAGAAACTTTAAGCAATTTACCCATGGTCAAATAGATAATAAGTATATGAAATAAGATTAAGATTCATTTTTTTTCAAAGTCCAGTATTCTATTTATTATCCAATGCAACCTCTATGATTTTTTTTTTGCTTATTATCCTGAACGTGTGCTTCATGAATACAAATATATATATATATAACTATCTGTTAGTTGGTACCAGGATTTTTTCTCTCTCTGAAAATCATAGCCTATTAATTTAAAAGTTCCTCATAGAATACTAAACATAGTCTAAATCAGGCCCACGTTTTCTTGTTGTATTGTTAATGTGGTTGTATAAGGAAGATTGTATTAACTTGGAACATTTTACACAGCAATGCTTCAAGGAAGGCAATATTTAGAACAGGAATAGCAGCTATATGACAAACTGCATAGATGTCATAGATGACAGCATCAAGTGGGCCAGTTTTTATACACAGCAGGTGTTCAATACATGATGTTAACTATCTGCCTAACCCATTCCAAGGTTATGGAATGCTTGAAGGCATAATTTTAAAGGGAACAGCTTGGAGGGGCACTTTAGCTGTGTATTGCTGTGAGGTAGAGTCAGAACCACTGAATTCAAAAGGCCACCCTATCAGCTACTTGGGTCATGAAGTAAATTTCAGTCAGTGCTTACATCTAAGAGGGTACAGAAAAGACTGTCAGCCACCTGTGCATCTCTTCTCATACGCACAATGCACATGTAAATAATACAAAATTTCTGAAGCCAGAATGACATAGCATATAATAAACTGATATAAATGTAGACAATTTTTAAGCCCAAGATAGTAAAGGGTAAGTAACTGAAGTTTAATATTCTGTGGAGAGAACCCAAATATGGAAGGATAACTTTGGTAAAAGCCCAATTAGAGAATCAATGTGCTAGTTCTAACAATTTAAATAAAATTATATCTCCAGATACCATAGCATAATGGCTTTTTGCTTCTTAAGAATGTCAATACAAATGAGTCTTCTCTTCAGTCATTAACTGTCCATTGGGAAGCATAAGCTAACCATCATTCCAAAGATGTCTTTATAAAATCCAGCAAGACATTTTTAGTGCTGTGTCAGTTAAAGTTCCCATTTCATATTTGAAGTAATTGCACTCAACTCTTCAGTTATTAAATTACCAGGAATAAAGAATGTATCCTTCACATGAAAATATATGCAACCTCTTCCTGAACTTCTCGTAAACACAATGCATTAAATGCTACCTAAAAGGGTAGAAATACCCAAGGCAATTGATAGCATTCAAATGTCTTCATGTCCTGTTTTCCCTCATAGTGTGACATTGAATGATATAGATTTCATATCATAATATTCAAAGGAATGTTGAAATCAAAGAAAAATTTATATTTGGGAAATTGATTGGAAAATGCATTAATTTATTGCAGAAAAAAGTGTATTAGAAAAAAATCTTTAGCTCATAACCTAAAAAAATGAAAAAGGATACTCCAAGATTTACAAAAGTAAACAGAATCAAAAAAGTAATTTGCAGAATAGAAATATAGCAATGTATTTATATAGTTTCTAATACTTTTAATAGAGTGAATATCATGCAGAAATTGAAATCAGGAAGACAAGCTTATGTCCTACCTCAGACAGACTTTTATTAATTAGATGAGCAATTCTATTATCCTTGTCTGCAAATGGATAATAATAGCATGTACCTCATAGTTATTGTGAATATCAAATAAGATAACATCTATATAATGCTCTAGAAATATTAAATTGCACTCATTTTATATATAGCAAAAATGAGGGCCAACTAATGGACAGCCTATGTACTTCAATGACATTTGGTAATGGTAAAAGGGCAAATGAAGGACTTCAATCTGTTAAGTACAGCAGTATATCAGATATACAGGAAAATATGAATTAGAGACACATAAGATATACAGGCTTCAATGAAGTTTCTGTAGTTTTGAAGATCATAGCAACAGTAATAAGATCACATATCTATTGTGTAAAAAGAATATATAAAAAGTGCCTTCTAATAATTATACATGCCTATATATGTATATATGTATGTATATATATATATATATATATATTTATAAAACAATATATTGTAGTATGTAGCATTTATGCTTCCTTTTAAAGTTTGTTAAGTGTTTAACATGTATTACCTTATTTGATCACCACAATAACCCTTTGAGATAAATGGTGTTATTATCATTATTTTCCAGAGGAGAAAACTAACTAAGGAGGAAAATTTTAAGATGATTTGACTACTGTCACATATCTAAGAAGTTTCTGAGGCAAGATTCAATGTCATCTTCTCTACTTTGTCTAGGATTCTACCTAATGAGACACCTAGCTGTACTGTATCTGTATATGCAAATATACATGTACTTATAGATATCTACAAATATATGTATATGTATATGTCAATATCTGGAGAGAGAAAAAAGATATATATATATAGAGAGAGAGAGGCACAGAGACACAAACACAGAGAAGCAGGGACAGAGAGAGAAAGAGACAGAGGGACACAGAAGGAAGAGTAAGGGTTAGCAGAGTTGCCTGGGGCTCAGCAACCTTCAAAAGGGAATATGAATTATTTGCCAACTTTTCAAATCACTTCTGGAAAAAAAAACATAACAAATATGGCTCTTTTAGAGTACTCTGTTGCAATATTTTCACTACTCCAGACAAAAGATTGATGTGGCAAGAATTTCAAGGTTAAATATTAGTTAGGTCTTTTAATCTCTCTGTCTTCCTTGTATCTCTCACCTCAAGCTTATTCAAAGCTTCTTTTTCTAGAAGAATAAATGAATGCTATCAGGACAACAGCATTAGATCTCAAGGGGTATAAGATTTTTCCATTGAATTAAATTGCCAATGACAAAAGGAATGCAGCTGATGGGATCTTTAGGGAACAATTTCCGGACTTTTTGTTCAAGGGATACTGGCTGGAAGAACAGAATAAAATAAGAAAAATGCAAGTGGGATCTCTTAAGGTTAAATATGTTGAGCCAATATGCTTAATTTTTAAGACAACTGCTCTTCTGTGAACCATTTTGAAGTTCATGTTCTCTAGCAGGGCCAGAAAACAGTTTAAAAAGAACCTTTGGTCAAACTAAAATCAGAATATACTAGCCTCATGTTAGCAGGAGTGAAGGCTTCAAGAAGTTGTGCTTTCCAGCTCCTTAAGGAAAGATACTATACTACTCTCCAATGGCTGATTCACTGACTAAGGATGGTGCCTTGGGGTCTATTTTTGACATACATTAAGAATGAGTATTACACATTTTGACTGTAAATAAACTTTCTGCCCTGCTGAAGTTCACATACTTATTATTCTGTTTTCTTTTTTATTGGTCTCTCTTGACCTTCCACTGAATCGGTAAGTGTAAATTATAGTTTTCATCCCCATATTATCACCAAATGTATTATTAAATATTACTTTGATAATAAAGGTTAGACAATATAAAAGTTACAAAAGTGACTTTTCATTTATTGAAAATGAAAACAAAATGAGGTTGATGAACTACATAATTCTTTCGATTTATGACTTCTTAACATTTGGAATAAGCTATCCTTTACCCACTTGCTTTTTATTGAGTTAAGATTACAAGGTACAGACTTTGCTGCAAACTGGCCCATTTAATTTTCCTATACAAGATAGTTCATCCCCTATCTCTGTGTCTTAGCAAGAGTGTGTAAAGAGAAAGCCTTGCCTGGCTTTCTCACTCTTTTTATCTTCACTTCTCTCTATATCTTCCTTCCTTTACTCAAGTGCTACTCTTTTTGAAATCTTTTCTGTTCCTTCTAGTTACTAATGTTTTTTTTATATACATATATATATATATATGTATATATATATATATATATATATATATATATATATATATATATATGGTGTTTTATCCCAGTAACATGCAAATCCGTAAAAGTCAGAGACAATTATATTTTTAATTTTTGTGTCCCCATAAGCTAGCATAGTGCTTGGCACATAATATGTGATTAATATTAGTAAATGCTTGTTGAAATTAATTGAATTTCCTGAGAACTCCTTGGTAATACATTTAGATCACTGATCATTTGTGGAATGACTCTTTTTCTTTTAAATTTGAACCAGTTCCTTATATCTTATCTATGTACTTATGCTTATAAACTTTTATCAGAGAAAACAATGCCAAAATTTTTCCAGTTAATTATTCCTTTTTGATATTAGTTTTTTTTTTTAGTTTTGTTTGTGGAATAACATTTAAATCTTATGCAATCATAATTGTTCATATTATTTTCTGGTAGCCAATCTATTTCTTATTTATTCACGAACTTTTCTCCTACCCAGAGAGTTAATATGTATTTTGCCCACATTTCTCTAATTACTTAGTGATGTGATCTTTTATATGTGGATCATGTGACAATTTAGAAATAATCTTCACATAAGATAGGACATAATGATGTAAATATTTTGTTGTTTTTTTACACTGTTCTATTTTTCTAGAAGTTACTCTCAAATTTAGAGCCATTATCCCCAGCCACCTTATTTTTAAAATCAAATATAAGGATATTAGATAAATTTCCTTCTGGATATTGTAGACCAGATTTGTTCCACTGATTGTTCTCTTTCTAGTTAAACTAAATTATTTCAATAATTATTGCATTGTAGTAAAGTTCTAGATCAGGCATTATTAAACATCTATTGTTCACATTTCTCTTCACTTTTTCTCAATATTCTTGACCTTTTTTTTTCTAGATATAGATTTGTTTTGTTTTTTGCTAAAGCAATTGGGGTAATGTGATTTGCCTAGGGTCACATAGCTGGGAAGTCTGAGGCCAGATTTGAACTCAGGCCCTATTGACTTCAGGACTGGTGCTCAATCCACTGTGCCACCTAGCTGCCCATACATATGGGCTTTTTAATTATTTTTTTTCAAAAATTAATAATTTGACATTTTGATATATCATTTAATAAATAGATTTATTTTGATAGTAATATCTTTTTAGTTATAGTCATTCATCTATTTATACTTCTATTTCTAAACTAGCTTATTGTTTTTGTATTTATAGTGGTCTTATGTGCACTTTGGTTAGTAGACTTAAAAATACTCTTTACTTTCTGTTGTATTTTTAAATGGAATTTCTGGCTAAATAACTCCCTACCTGGTTTATCTAAAAATTCTGATGTTTGTATGGATTTATTTTAAAACCTATAATAACTTAATATGGACTGACACATAATGAAGGAAGCAATACCAGTACAGCAATTTGAACTATATTAATAATATTGTGAAAATGAACAACTTAGAATACACTTATAAACTGATAAAGAATTAAAAGAGTAGAAGTAAAAGATCAACTTACACAATGGTAAACAATATCATCAAAACAAATCACTTCAAAAGCTACAAGATCTATGAACAATAAAATGACCATTTATTCTAGGACACTTGTATTTAAACAAGCAATTCATTAAAAAGAGATGATAGATTTAGATTTCAAGAATATCTCTCTATCTTTATCTCTATCATTTCTCTCTATATATAGCAGTATTAATGAAAATATGTTGTAAGATATTTGTGTGTATATATATGCATGTATAAAATATGTATGTATATATACACATATATACGATCACTTATTTTACTTGATTATGAAAATTTGTCACAAGAAATTTATATTTCTTTTTCCTTTTTTCTCAAAGAAAAGGGGAGAATGAAGTGAAAGAATGTAGATTTCTTTTTTTAAATAAAGAATTTGGGGGTATGCAAAATATTTTAGGTACTTTCAGATGAGTTGACTATTACCTTTAATTAACTCTTTTTCTTTTTTATAGCTTGTTATGAAAACACTTTCTTATGAGAGCACTCTGTAAATGTTTGCAATGTAAAACCAAAGCTTAGCAATAATTCTTTTTTAAATTTTACTTGAAAAAAAATAAATTAATTGAAGAGGAAAACTTAAACTACCATGACACCCTTACCCCAAGAGCAGAGTTCCATCTTAAAAGTAAAAAAAAAAAAAAAAAAAGAAAAAGAAAATAACAAAAGAAAAGGAAAGGAAATGAGCCAAAAAAAAAAAAAAAAAAAAAACAGGAAAAACCTTGATTATATAAAGCTACTATGGTGACAGGGCAGACCAAAACACAAACTCAGATGGGGAAAGAGTGTCCACAGAAGAACTCTTGAAAGAGTGAGATAAATTAGTCTCAAGCCCAAGGAGACTTCTTGGAAATGCTCATAAAAGACTGTAAGAGGCAAGTAAGAGTAGAAGAAAAATTAGAAAAGAAATGACATCTGCAGGAGAGAGTCAACAGTTTGGAAAAGGAACGGAAAAAAATTGTCTGAAGAAAACAACCCCTTAAACAGTAGAATAAACCAAATGGAAAAAGAGATACAAAAGATAACTGAAGAATATCACACATTAAAAACCAGAACAGGGAAAATGGAAGCTAATGACATTGTGAGACACCAAGAATCAGTGAAATAAAGTAAAAAGAGTGGAAAAATGGCAGAAAATATGAAATACTTCATTGGCAAAAAGCCAACCTGGAAAATAAATCCAGAAGAGACAATTTAAAAACTATTGCCCTACATGAAGGCTATGACCAAAAAAAAGAGCCTGATAGCAATCTAGTATTTGATAAATCCCCAAACTCCAACTTCTGGAATACGAACTCATTATTTGACAAAAATTGTTGGGGAAACTGGAAAATAATACGTCAGAAATTTGGCATAAACATACATCTCACACCTCATACCAATATAATGTCAAAATGGATACATGGCTTGGGAAAAAATGATGGTACCATAAACACATTAGGAGGTGAAGGGATAATTTACCTATCAGATCTTTGGAGAAAGGGGGGGAATTTATGACCAAATAAGAACTAGACAATGTTATGAAAGACAAAATGAACAACTTTGAAATCATTAAATTAAAAAGGTTTTAACCAACAAAAACAAGATTTAAAGGGAAGTACAAAGCTGAAAAAAAATCTTTATAGCCAGTATTTTTATAACGGTCTCATTTCTAAAATATACAATGTATTTTCTCAAATTTATAAGAATACAAATCATTCCCCAATTGATAAATGGTCAAAAAATATAAACATTCAATTTTCAGATGATGAAATTAAAGCCATTTATAGTTATATGAACAAATGCTATAAATCATGATTGATTAAAGAAATGCAAATTAAAATTACTCTGAGGTACCACTTCACACCTCTCAGATTGTCTGGGATAACAGGAAAAAATAATGATAACGGTTGGAAGAGATGTGGGAAAACTAGGATACTAATGCATTGTTGGTGAAGTTGTAAAATGACCCAATAATTCTGGAGAGCAATTTGGAACTATGCCCAAAGAGCTATAAAACTATGCATACCCTTTGTCCCAACACTGTCACAACTGGGTCTGTATCCCAAGGAAATCATAAAGGAGTCAAAAAGGACCCACATGTGCAAAAATGTTTGTAGCAGCTCTTTTTGTGGTAGCAAAGAATTGGAAAAGAAGTGGATGCCCATCAATTGGGGAATGACTGAACAAGTTGTGGTACATGAAGATAATAAAATATTATACTTGTTTAAAAATGAGGAACAATCTTATAGAAAGACCTGGAAAGATTTATATGAACTGAGGCTGAGCAAAACAATCAGAACCTCATATTCATAAGAATTAAAGCCACTCTTCAATCAATAAATAGTCAAAAGATATGAACAGACAATTTTCAGATGATGAAATGAAAGCTATTTCTAGTCATATTAAAAGGTACTCCAAATCACTATTTATCAGAGAGAGATGAAAATTAAGACAACTCTAAGGTACCACTACACACCTGTCAGATTGGCTAAAATGACAAGAAAAAATGATGATGAATGTTGGAGGGGAGGTGTGAAAACTGGGACACTGATACATTGTTGGTGGAACTGTGAAAGGATCCAAACATTCTGCAGAGCAATTTGGAACTATGCTCAAAAAGTTATCAAACTATGCATACCCTTTGACCCAGCAGTATTTCTATTGGGCTTATATCCCAAAGAGATCTTAGAGGAGGGAAAGGGCCCCACATGTGCAAGAATGTTTGTGGCAGCCCGTTCTGTAGTGGCTAGAAACTGGAAACTTAATGGATGCCCATCAATTGGAGAGTGGCTGAATAAATTATGGTATATGAATGTTATGGAATATTATTGTTTTGTAAGAAACAATCAGCAGGATGATGTCAGAGAGGTCTGTAGAGACTTGCATGAAGTGATGCTGAGTGAAATGAGCAGAACCAGGAGATCATTATATACGGCAATAACAAGACTATATGATGATCAATTCTGATGGGCATGGCTCTCCTAAACAATGAAATGTTTCAAACCAGTTCCAATTGTTCAATGACGAAAGCCATATACACCCAGAGAGAGAGATATGAAATGTGGATCACAATTTAACATTTTCATGCTCTCTATTGATATTTGCTTGCACTGGGTTTCCTTTTTCAGATTTTTCTGTTCTTGTAGATAGAATTTTTCTTTCATAGCAAGATAAGTGTGGAAATGTGTATAAATATATTCTATTTGTCAAGTATTTTAACATAACATGTAGTGGACTTCCTGCCATCTAGGGAACGGGTGGGGACTAGAAGGGGAAAAAGTGTAATGGAAAGCTTTGTAAGGATCAGTGTTGAAGAATTACCCATACATATGTTTTGCAAATAAAAAGCTTTAATAATAATAAAAAAACAGAACCAAGAATAAATTGCATACAGTAACAGCAAAAATGTGCAATGATCAATTATGAATGGCTTGGTTCTTCTCAGACATTAAGTGATCCAAAGCAATCCCAATGGACTTTTTCTCTTCCAATATGATTCACAAAGCTATATGTTGTTTTTTTTTAAAGTAAAACTTTGTATTTGTATAACATATGTATGAGTAGTTCCCCAGCATTGATCTTTACAAAGCTCTCCATTACAACTTTTACCCCCAGTCCCTTTCCCTCCCCTAGATGGCAGGAAGTCCACTACATGTTAATAATGTAATAATAGTTGAAAAGTTGTGCAAGAAAAATACTATCTACAAGAAAAAAAAAAAGAAACCCAGAGAAAGGCAACACAATGCAAGCAAACATCAATAGAGATCATGAAAATATTACATTGTGGTCCATATTTCATATCCCTCCTTCTGGGTGTATATTGTTTTCTTCAGTGAACAATTGGAACTGGTTTGAGACATTTCTTTGTTGCAGAGAGCCATGGACCTCAGAATTGATCGTCATATAGTATTGTTGTTGCCGTGTATAATGATCTCCTGGTTCTGCTCGTTTCACTCAGCATCAGTTCATGCAAGTCTCTCCAGGCCTGTCTGAAATCATCCTGCTCGTCATTTCCTACAAAGCAATAATATTCCCTAACATTCATATACCATAATTTATTCAGCCACTCTCCAATTGAAGGGCATCCCTTCAGTTTCCAGTTTCTAGCCACTACAAAAAGGGCTGCCACAAACATTCTTGCACATGTGGGGCCCTTTCCCTCCTCTAAGATCTTTTTGGGATATAGGCCCAATAGAAAAACTGCTGGGTCAAAGGGTATGCACAGTTTGATAACTTTTTGAGTATAGCTCCAATTGCTCTCCAGAATGGTTGGATCCGTTCACAGTTCCACCAACAATGTATCAGTGTCCCAGTTTTCCCACATCCCCTCCAAC
The DNA here is from genome assembly GCA_023553655.1 of Myrmecobius fasciatus. Lineage (NCBI taxonomy): Eukaryota > Metazoa > Chordata > Mammalia > Dasyuromorphia > Myrmecobiidae > Myrmecobius > Myrmecobius fasciatus. The sequence goes on along the minus strand of JAJPUD010014585.1, from coordinate 11,658 downwards.
ATTCATCGTTATCTTTTCCTGTCATTTTAGCCAATCTGACAGGTGTGTAGTGGTACCTCAGAGTTGTCCTAATTTGCATTTCTTTGATCAATAGTGATTTGGAGCAACTTTTCATATGACTAGAGATAGTTTTAATTTCATCATCTGAAAATTGTCTGTTCATATCCCTTGACCACTTATCTATTGAAGAGTGGCTTGAATTCTTATATATATGAGACAATTCTCTATATATTTTAGAAATGAGGCTTTTATCAGAACCATCAAATGTAAAGATGATTTCCCAGTTTGATGCTTCCCTCCTAATCTTGTCTGCATTAGCTTTATTTGTACAGAAACTTTTTAACTTAATATAATCAAAATTATACATCTGGTGTTCGATTAGGAGTTCCAGATCTTCTTTGGACATAAATTTATTCCATCTCCACAGGTCTGGGAGGTAAACTATATTATGTTGCTCCAACTTGCTTACAAAGTCCCTCTTTATATCTAGATCTTGAACCCATTTAGATCTTATCTTGGTATGTGGTGTTAGGTATGGGTCAAGCCCTAATTTCTTCCACACTAGTTTCCAATTTTCCCAACAGTTTTTGCCAAACAGTGAGTACTTATCCCAAAAGCTGGGGTCTTTGGGTTTATCAAACACTACATTGTTAAGGTTATTGCCTAGATTGTCCTGATAACCTATCCTGTGCCACTGGTCAACTGCTCTATTTCTTAGCCAGTACCAAATGGTTTTGATGACCACTGCTTTATAATATAGTTTTAGATCTCATACAGCAAGGCCACCTTCATCTGCCTTTTTTTCATTAATTTCCTTGAAATCCTTGACCTTTTGTTCTTCCAAATGAACTTTGCTACTATTTTTTCTAGGTCTGTAAAATAATTTCTTGGGAGTTTGATTGGTATGGCACTAAATAAGTAGATTAGTTTGGGTAGTATTGTCATTTTTATTATGTTCGCTGTGCCTACCCATGAGCACTTGATGTTTTTCCAATTGATTAGGTCTGATTTTATTGGTGTGAAAAGTGTTTTGTAGTTTAGTTCGTATAGGTCCTTACTTTTCCTTGGCAGATAGATTCCCAAATATTTTATCCTATCATCTGTTATTCTTAATGGAATTTCTTTTTGTATCTCTTGCTGCTGAACTTTGTTGGTAATATATAAAAAATGCTGATGATTTATGTGGATTAATTTTGTATCCTGCAACTTTGCTAAAGTTGTGAATTGTTTCCAGTAGATTTTTAGTTGAGGCTCTAGGGTTCTCTAAGTATACCATCTTGTCATCTGCAAAGAGTGATAATTTGGTTTCTTCATTACCTACTCTGATTCCTTTTATCTCTTTTTCTTCTCTTATTGCTAAAGCTAACATTTCTAATACAATATTAAATAGTAATGGTGACAGTGGGCAGGCTTGTTTCACTCCTGATCTTAGTGGGAATGGTTTTAGTTTGTCTCCATTACATATGATGCTTGCTGATGGTTTTAAATAGATGCTACTGATCATTTTAAGGAAAAGCCCATTTATTCCTATACCCTCCAGTGTTTTTAACAGGAATAGATATTGGATGTTATCAATGGATTTTTCTGCATTTATTGAGATAATCATAAGATTTTTGTAAGTTTGTTTAGTAATATAATTAACTATGCTAATAGTTTTCCTAAAATTGAACCAGCCCTGCATCCCTGGTATAAATCCTACTTGGTCATAGTGTACTATCCTGGGGATGACTTTCTGTAATCTCATTGCTAATATCTTATTTAAAATTTTTGCATCAATATTCATTAGGGAAATTGGTCTATAGTTTTCTTTCTCTGTTTTCACCCTACCTGGTTTAGCTATCAGCATCATATCTGTCTCATAGAAGGAATTTGGCAATATACCTTCTGTCCTTATTTTCTCAAATAATTTGTATAGTATTGGAATTAATTGTTCTTTGAATGTTTGGTAGAATTCACATGTAAATCCCTCTGGCCCTGGAGTTTTTTCTTAGGGAGTTGGTTAATAGCTTGTACTATTTATTTTTCTAATATGGAGCTATTTAAATAATTTATATCCTCTTCTGTTAACCTGGACAATCTATATGTTTGTAGATATTCCTCCATTTCATTTAGATTTTCAAATTTGCTGGCATAAAGTTGGGCAAAGTAACTCCTAATTATTGCTCTAATTTCCTCTTCATTGGAGGAAAGTTCTCCCTTATCATTCTTGAGACTAACAATTTGATTTTTCTCTTTCCTTTTTCTTATCAAATTAACTAAAGGCTTATCTATTTTGTTAGTTTTTTTTTTTTTGTAGAACCAACTCTTAGTTTTATTTATTAACTCAATAGTTTTCTTATTTTCAATTTTATTAATTTCTCCTTTTATTTTTAGAATTTCCAATTTGGTATTTAATTGAGGGTTTTTAATTTGTTCTTTTTCTAGTTTTTTTTTAATAATAAGCCCAATCCATTGATCTTTTCTTTCTCTATTTTATGCAAGTAAGCATGTATAGCTATAAAATACCCCCTTATAACCGCTTTTGCCGTATCCCACAAATTTTGGTATGTTGTCTCATTATTGTCATTCCCCTGGATGAAATTATTGATTGTGTCTATGATTTGTTCTTTGACCCATTCATTCTTCAGCATTAGATTATTTAATTTCCAATTAACTTTTGGTTTATTTTCTCCTGTCCTTATATTGCATGTGATTTTTATTGCATCATGATCTGAAAAAATACATTTACTACGTCTGCCTTTCTGCATTTGATTTTGAGGTTTTTATACCCTAACATATGGTCAATTTTTGTATAGGTTCCATGGACTGCTGAGAAAAAAGTGAACTCCCTACTGCCTCCATTCCACTTTCTCCATAGATCTCTCATACCTAACTTTTCTAACAATTGGTTTATCTTCCTGGTTTCTTTCTTGTTTATCTTGTGGTTTGATTTATCTAATTCTGAGAGAGCAAGGTTGAGATCCCCCACTAGTATAGTTTGGCTGTCTATTTCTTCTTGCATCTCTCTTAATTTCTCCCCTAGGAATTTGGATGCTATTGCACTTGGTGCATATATATTTAGTATTGATATTGCTACATTATCTATGGTACCATTTAATAAAATATAGTTTCCTTCCTTATCTCTTTTGATTAGATCTATCTTGCCTTTTACTTGATCTGAGATAAGGTTTGCTACCCCTGCTTTTTTTTTGTTCACCTGAAGCATAATAGGTTCTGCTCCAGCCTTTTACCTTCATCTTATATGTGTCACTATGTTTTAGATGTGTTTCTTGTAGACAACATATTGTGGGATTCTGGTTTTTAATCCAGTCTGATAACCACTTGTGCTTTATGGGAGAGTTCATCCCATTCACATTCACAGTTAGAATAACTGATTCTTTATTTCCTGCCATCTTATTTGCCCAAGTTATATTTTCCCCTTTCCTTTCCCCTTTCTCCCTCCCCCCCTTTTCAGTACTTTGGTTTTGATGACCCTTTCTCCCAAACAATCCACCACCCTTTAGACACCCTCCCCCCCTTTTTTCCCCTGATTCTTCTATTTTCCCTTCTAATAGTTTATCCCTTTCTTTTTCCTCCTTTCCCTCCCACTTCCCTCTTGCAACAGACAAGTTTCTATGTGGAATCAAGTGTCTGATATACACTTTAGAGCCCAACCTGATGAGAGTAAAATTTACACAATGCTCATCTCCCTCCCCTCTTTCTCTCAATTATATTAGGTTTTCTTTGCCCCTTTAAGAGATTTTATCTTGTTTTTACCTCCTTTTTTTAGATCTTATTTTGCCACTTTTCCCCTCTTTTCCCCAGTATGACAACCTTTCCCCCTCTAATTTTCTTTTTCATATTATCAAAGTAATATCTAGTTAATTATACCCTCAAACTTTAAGTATCCCCCTAGTAGAAATAAAGTTCTCAAGAGTCCTTTCCTTTTTACCTTTTTATGCTTCTCTTGAGTTCTGTGTTTAGAGGTCAAATTTTTTGTTCAGATCTGGTCTTTTCATTAGAAATAGGTGAAATTCACCTATATCATTGAACGATCATCTTCTTCCCTGGAGGATAATGCTCATTCTAGCTGGATAGGTTATTCTTGGCTGTAATCCAAGTTCCTTTGCCCTTCGGAATATCTGGTTCAAGGCCCTTCTATCTTTCAATGTGGAGGCTGACAGATCATGTGTGATTCTAATTATTGATCCTTGGTATTTGAATTGTTTCTTTCTAGCTGCTAGCAGAATCTGTTCCTTGGTGCTATAGTCCTGAAATTTAGCCATGATATTCCTTGGGGTTTTAATTTTGGGGTCTCTTTCGGGAGGTAATAGGTGAATTCTTTCAATGGTGATTTTGCCCTTTGATTCTACAATCTCAGGGCAGTTTTCTTTCAGGATTTCCTGGAAGATAGTGTTTAGATTCTTTTTTTCATCATGGCTTTCAGGAAGTCCAATAATCCTTAGATTGTCTCTCCTAGATCTATTTTCCAAGTCAGTTGTTTTTCCCAGGAGATCTTTCATATTTTCTTCTAATTTTTCATTTGTTTGTTTTTGTTTGACTGATTCTTGAAATCTTATTGAGTCATTCACTTGCATTTGTTCAATTCTTATTTTTTAAGTGTTGTTTTCTTCAGTTACCTTTTTAAGCTCCTTTTGTAACTGGCCAATTTATTCATTGCACTTTTTTTCCACTTCACTAATTTTATTTTTCAATAAATTGGTGTCTTTTTCATATCTCTTTTGCAGGGCATCATATCCTTCTTGCAAGATATTGTATCCTTCTTGTCCTGATTTCAGTTTATTTTCCCATTCATCCTCCAGGTCTCTTATGAGGTTCTTTATGCAATCTTCCAGAAAGGCCTTTTGAAAAGGGGACCAGTGATGGTCCTTAAAAACTTCCTTTGGTGTTTTGTCTAAAGGAACCTCAGGATCTGGGGTCATCCATCACTTTTTTCTCTTGATAAAAGCTGTCTATGTTGAGACCTCTCTTTTGCTTCTTCATTTTTTTAGACAGTGTGGATGTCTCTTTAAGGCTTAGAAAAAATCTTTGCCCTGGGGCATTTTGGTGAATTAACTTAAGGTGCTGGGCCAGTGGGGGCTAGGACTATATCAAGATTACTCCTTAAACAAGGGAAGTCTGCCAGAACACTTGCTCCCAATCAGGGCAGAATTTCCTGAGTGCCTCAGATAAACTCCAGGTGTTTGGAATTTGGAGTTTGGAGTTTCTGCCACAATGAGCTGAGCTGAGTCACACCCTCACTTCCGGCCTACACCGAAGTCCACTGTTTATCCCTCTGTCTGAGTTAGACAAACCTGATATGAAGTTCTTCAGAGAGCAGTGTCCAAATATTTCTGAATTTGTTGACTTGAAGATCAGTTTAGAGGCTTATTTTATTGTTGGTTTGAGAGAAGATTGGAGGAGGACGCAGAGAGTCACATTTTCACTCTGCCATCTTGGCTCTGCCCCCCGGAAGTCCAAAGCTATGTATTTTAAAAACAAATAATAAATTTATTATTATACATTAAAAAAGAGTATATTTGTGGGGTGGCTTTGGATCCCGCTTGTGTATTGAAAACTTTTCATCAGATTAGTTTTTGAAAAAGATTGTCCCCTACAGCATCTGTTTTCGGTATTTCAATATGACATAAAAACCTTGAGAAATATCCTGGGTTTTATCAAGGGATTTATGCAACACCTCTTTTTCTTAAAAGTAAAAATAAAAAAAAATTAAGTAATCCTTCTTATAAAAAGATGACTGACATTTTCCAACTTACTCTTTGTCTCCTCTATTCTTTTAACAAATTATTGCGGTTTTCCTTTTCTCTCACAGCAATGTTAAGATTTAATTCTTATGCCAAGGAAACAGCCATCAATAATGCTACAATTGGATAATATCAACCCTGTCCCTTAAAATTAGTCACTTTTAGCATTAAAGTAATATAAATATCTTATTGGAACATAAGTTCTATGTATAAGCTACTTCAAGAAGAATACTCTCATTGCTGAATGTATATAAAAAAAAATTAAGACATTACATTTTTTTTAAATCCAGAATAAGAAGTGGTTATCTGTTGAAAATAAAGAAGGTAGAGGCAGCTAGGTGGTGCACCAGCCCTGAAGAGGACCTGAGTTCAAATCTAGTCTCAGAAACTTAACATTTCCTAACTGTGTGACCTTGGGCAGATCACTTAACCCCAATTGCCTCAACAAAAGAAGAAGAAGAAGAAGAAGAAGAAGAAGAAGAAGAAGAAGAAGAAGAAGAAGAAGAAGAAG
>JAJPUD010014584.1:29484-40299 GCA_023553655.1 Myrmecobius fasciatus | reverse complement strand
TAGGGGGAAAAATTTGTAACAGAAAGCTTTGTAAAGGTTAATGTTTAGGAATTACCCATACAAATGTTTTGCAAATAAAAAGCATTAATAAATAAATTTAAAAAAAAGAAAATGATAATGAAACAAGGATCCCGAAAGGCATTTGCATTCTGTGACCTCTTCCCTCTTGCCTCCAATTTATTTCATTCCCAATTAACAAGATCTGAATCAATAAAGGCTGATTTACAATTCCTTCAAGGGTGTTATGATTCACAGTTGTGGGGGGCTTTCCGAGAATCGACCTGCCCCTTCAGTTAGGCATGTTCCTTAACAATTCCCTGTTTTAGTTTTATGGGAACATGATTGTTTTTCTCCCAACAGCATGGTCAATAAGTTTGTGCAGTGACTGTTAGCTGAAGAATGCAAACAGCTTTGTCAAAGTCTTTTCCATCCCATTTCTCTGGATGGTTGCAGAGTGAGATGCTATAGCAGATGTTGAATCTTGTGAGATGTCATGGAGGCAAATTTTCTGATAAATGGAGAAGTAGGATTGTAGTCAAAGTAGGCATTTTTCATAACTCTCTCATCAGTCTCTTGGCTCAGTCCTTCAATGTATTGGCCTATTTTAATTACCTTCATAGAAAAATAATTACAGCGTATCTTCTTCCTTTCTTTCCTTGTGGGTTACCGAAGGAACTCTCCCGGGAGGATCCTACTCATAAACAGCTCTCAAGAGTTGCTGCTTTTTTGTTTCTTGACCTCCACATTGGGCACCATTTATTATGGGAGCAACCTGCTAGTGGCTGCTAGGGATCTAATTCTGACCAGCAGAATAAATCCCTTCATATAAGAGAATGGTAATGAAACAAGGAGACAGAGGCAGTTGCATTGTCCGACCTCTCTCCTCTTCCCTCTTGTCTCCCACTTATGCCATTCATAATTCACAGGCAACATCTGCATCAGTAAAAGCTGATTTGAAATTCCTTCAAGTGTGTTATGATTCACAGCTGTGGGGGGCTTTTGATGACTCGACCTGCCTCTTCGCACTTAGGCATGGTCCTTAACCAAATACAAAATATATGTTTTTTAAAATATTTTCAAAATATGGGGCACAATCTTGTATTTATTGTTTGTTATCTGGCTTTGATTTCATCCTTGGTATATATCTTTTTGAAAAAAGTTATTTAGCAAATTTCCTATTTGTTCTCATTGTTTTCTTCAAACAATATTCATTTTTCCTCCTCATTCAAACTGCTTCCCTTTCTATCTTCAGAATTTCACTTCTGACAGCTTCCTGTACCTTCTCAGCTAATTTTTCTGATAGAATTACTACTTCTGGGATCCCACCTACTTTTTTTTTCTGAGGCAATGGGGGCTAAGTGACTTGCCCAGGGTCACAGCTAAGAAGCGTTAAGTGTCTGAGGCCAAATTTGAACTCAGGTCCTCCTGACTTCAGGGCTGGTGCTCTATCCATTGTGCCAATTAGCTGCCCCAACACCTATTCTTTATCTGAATCCTTTAGTCATTGAAAGGTATTGCCTCAGACAAACTGAGATCTGAAAAAGATCTTAATTTAGAAATGCCAGGGTCACCCACTACATCTTGGGCCATCATCAATTGTCTTGCTACTGTATTTTGATGACCCTAGAAGACAAAGTAAACTGATGACTTTGTGGAACTCTGTCTCACTTAAATCCAATTCATAGGTAAGTCAAGACATCGCCTTATAATATTCCTGGTCCTCTCCAAAAACAAAGGATCTATCAATGATATCAACTTTCTCCAAATTTACAAGTCAGAGAGTACCTGCCTTTTTTTCCTTTCCTTTCACAAACAACAGGAGGAAGTGATCATTTTACTCCAATATCCTATCATTTCCATCCCCAACAATCAGTTCTTCCTCTTAGTGAGAATAAATTTCAGAATAAAATTCCCCCCTGTGGGTTCATTTATCTGTATATTATTATCATTAAGATAAGTCCAAAAAGTATTAGTTACATAGAATGAGCTCCATTATATCCTAGATAATTAAGGTCTTTCATCATTATTATATCAAGTTTCTTGTATTTTGTATCTAAACTTGTATTTTGTTTCCCAAATTCCTTATCTATTTCCTCTTTATGTCCAATTTGTCTTAGCATACTTCAATGAAAAACAAGGCAGTCCCACATTTCTTCTTTTTTTGCTCTCTCTCCTTTTCTCTTTTCTTTCTCCCATTTCTTTTTTCCCCTTTTGTCTTTCCTCTTTTCCCTTTTCTTTTTTCCATCTCTCCTTCCCTCTGTTCCCTTTTCCATTTTCCTTTCTCTCACCTGCCTTTGTTCTCTTTTCTCTAGTCTCCATTTTTTATCCATCTTTTTCCCCTTCTCTTCTCATTTCCTCTTTCCTTTTTCCTACTCTTCCCTTCTGCTCTTCCCTTTCTAGACTCCCTCTTTTCTTTTTTTCTTTTGTTTTCCTCTACTTTCCATTTCTACTTCTTCTCTCCTCTTCTCTTTCTCTCCAATCCTCTCTGCCCTTCAATATGCCAGGGGTGCTATAGAAGTTTTGATCATCTTTCTCAAAATATTTTTTGTCTCTAATTTTTAAACATATTCCCAGAGAAATGTAGCATAAATAAAAATTCTTGTTCATTAAAATTCATTAGATGGAAGGACTCTTTCCTACTGAACAGTTATCATTTGGAAGTAGATATTATGTGGTATTTGGAACAAACTGTTTCAGAGCTTGTTTGAGATAGCTTGATATAAGTACAAACTTTCCAATTTTACAAGAAAACCAGTAGTACATTGAGGCCCTGACGAAATCATATTTGAAATCAGATGTTTTGATCAACTAGATAGATAATAAATAGATGATAAAGTAGATAGGTAGATTGATAAAGTAGAGTAGATAGATGATACATGAGATAGAGTTGATAAATAGAAAGATAAATTATATAGATACATGACAAAGAGACAGAAAGATAGATAAATAGAGAGACAGGGATGTGTATGCACATTTGTGTGTCCCTTTGCTTACCTATTAAGTAAAGGAAAGGTAACTGGCAAAAAAGACTCATTAACCTTCCATGTATTTCCTTGATAAAAAAATTTAGGATTTTAGATATCACCTAGTCTAATCTCTTCATTTTACAGATGAAGAAATTCAAGGTAAAGAAAGGTTCAGGAACTCGATCCAAAAACACTAAGTCTAATCCCAGAGCTGAGACTTAAACCTTTGTAATTTGGTTCCAAATTCAGTGTTTTCCCAATTCCCCAACACTGTCTCCTTTTCATCTAGGAAGAACTAAAATGTGAAGAATCAAAGGCAGCAGAACACTTCTTCATCTTTTTAATGCCTTGGTAGAAAATATGTGGGCTGTTCTTTGGCCCTCAGCTTCCCTCCACAGTTCATTTTGTACATATTACCCTCAGAAAACTCACAACTATTCTATTTTAAAGCAGGTAAATGTGGCAGTAGTTAGAGAATAAGTCCTGGAGTCAGGAAGAGCCGAGTTCATATCCACCCTCAAATATCTGTGCTATTTTGGGGAAGTCTCTTACCCTCAATCTGCCTCAGTTTCTTTAATTATAAAATGGGAATAATTGCACCTACCTAGCAGAGTTATAAGACTCAACTGAGTCTTTGTAAAGTGCTTAGCACAATGCCTGGCATATAAAAAGAGCTAATAAAAGTCCCCTCCAACCAAAAGAGGTTAAAAGAATTGGGAAAGTGTTAAATTTGCAAAACAGATTTAACAATATAGTGATGAGATTTAAGGAGGTCAGCTTATCCAGAGGGGCATCAAATTTATTAGGTAAAAAAGATGGGCTTATGAATCAGGAATATAAGTTCCATGAAAGCTCTGATTAATTTCTTAAATCAGACCTAGCACTTTAACTTCTTCCTATAAAATTCTTAAACTGTCAACACCTATATACAATTCCTATTCTATATATAAATTAACCAGAGTAAATGTTACATAGCCTGAAGTATTCTAAGTTCCTGAGGGCAGGAGTCCTTTGAAATTTTTCTTGGTATACCCATAGCCTTTTGATTACAGAATCAATTCAAGGCAAATAGTGTTGTTACATTGTAAAGAAAAAACTAGATCTGTGAAGTTGTCTGACTTCCCTCACTTCCCTTTTTCCTCTTTATGCTCTGAGAAGTACTATAGTCTGTTCCTAGCCTATAATACACATACTTATATATGCAAATATACATAAATATATATGTGCATATGAGTATTATATATACATATGTACATAACACATATGTGCACATTATAGATATGTATAAATATGAAATTGGCATTAGGTTATACTAGGAATAGACCATATAACTTTTCAGAATATATATTCTACATACATATACATCCTATACATATATAGGATAGAACCTATTATTTCTCAGAATATATATTCAACAGACATATGCATCCTATACATATATAGGATAGACCATATCACTTCTCAGAATATATATTCTATATAGCCCCATATCCTATATACATATACATCCTTGTATGTATGTATATATGCATACATATATATTCAATATACATGCATATATTCATATAGTATTTATATAGAGAGGATATGTATTTTATGTATATTTGTTCATATATTATGTATGTCCTATGTAAACATAAGGTTTAATCTGACAGACTGCTCAGCCAGCTGCAAATAATAATATAGCAAATGACCAATATGAGTTTTTCATTCCCTTTGTTTTCCTAGCACATATGGCTAGACCAATCTATTTTGCACTGCTGTAGTTTTCATTGAAGTGACTTTGTAGTGTTATAAGACATGAAACTTTTAGGACATTATATTCGAAGCAAAGCATTTATAGCATTCCACTTCATTATTGATATTTTTGTTGTTGTTGTTTAGACCTTGTTGGAATTGGATTCCTTGAATTTCATGACAGTGATAAAAACCATGTCACCAATCAAATCCAATCTGTATTTCTTCCATTCCTATAATGTATAAGGCACTTGTGATAGGAAGACAAAGAGAAAATAGTAATTGCCCTCAAAGGTCTCACATTATACCTGGAGTCTCCCTTTTTTAAACTCTTCACTCATTTTAATGTACAGCAGATTATTAAAAAGTTAGGTCTATAGCTACATTTTCAAGCAGTTTTAAATAAATTTAATAAGTCTGTAAAGTATACCTTGTCTTATTCATCCTGGTAACCTCTCAACTTTCCCACCCCACTCTTCATGTGAGAGTGCAGAGAAGTAATAGAGTGGATAGAGTATTAGTCTTGGAATTAGGGAAGCCTGAGTTCAAATCCAACCTCAAATACTCACTATGTGATCCTGGGCAAGTCATTCAAGCTCTGGCTGCCTTCCTTATACACACATTTGTTGCTGTTCAGTTATTTCAGTTATAACTGTCTCTTCATGATTCTCTTTGAGGTTTTCTTGGCAAGGATACTGGAGTGGTTTACCATTTCCTTCTCCAGCTCATTTGATAAATGAGGAAACAGAGGTAAACAGGGTTAAGCAACTTGCCCAAGTTCACACAGCTAGTAAATGTCTGGGGCCAGATTTGAACTCAGGAAAATGATTCTTCCTGATTTCAGACCTAACACTCTATGCACTATGGCACCATCTAGCTGCCTAATAAACACACATACATACATACATATATGCATATATTGTATAAACAATTTACAAGAATGCATTTATTCTCTTGAATCAAATACTTTTGTAAAGTCAATAGATGAATTTTACAGGATGTTATATTTCCTAAACCTCTAAGTCAGTTGTATACTTATGATGATGTGATGCACTTTTAAAAATCATTAATGAAAACATGACTATTCTCTTTGGGTAATTTTTATTATGGATACATCTGATGCATACACTACTCTCTAATATTTTGTAGAGAAGAAAGGAAGCAGCTATATGTACCTGAGCCATATATTTTATCATTTGACCATCACAGCAACCCTGAATTAGTACTATTGTTATTCCCATTTTACAGATTTAAATAAAGAACAGAGGCTGATAAAGGTCCAGATTTTCCTCAATCCAGTCTAGAAGTCCACCATTATTTTAAGTGATTTTATAAGGTATACAAATACCATCTAAAATAAGAGAGGAAAGGTGTATGTGACATTGACTTACAGAATTTAGTTCAATTTAGCTGTTATTATTAAGCATCTATTTCAAGTAGGAAATACCTACATGCAAGCCATTGTGCTGGGCCCTGGGATCGGGCCAAAAAAATATTAAAAAAGTATCTCTGCCTTGAAGAAACTTACATTTCATTTGAAAATGAGAAAAGGGGAGAGAAAGGCAAGCTTTAGTTGACACATTGATAGAGGAAACAAACTTAACTATGACCAGCCAGAAAGGAGGGTCAATTACCACCTTAAATCACATTGATGTTTGAGACTTTCAATTATTGTACTACAGCCAAACATGAGATAAAAAAATAAAACAGAAAATCTGTCAAGATAAGGGGATTGTTTTATTAGTTGCAGAAGTGAAACATAAAAGCCAAACAGCTGTTTACTAACTATGGATGCCAGAGCTGGGTAATTTTAGTCAATTAAACAATAACAGGGAAGTCTCAGTTAGCACATTCTAAATCTCTTTGCCAAATGAACTCTATGAGCAACAGCTTGATGTGTAGGGCACTGCAATATTTACAATTTTTTCTATTATAACAGCTAGCATTTATATATCACTCTAAGGCTTATAAAGAACTTTACATGTTATGACATTTGATTTAACAGCCCAGTGTTGTAGGGGATAGTATAATTCCTGTTTTAACAGATGAAGAAACTGAGTCTGAAACAGGTGACTTGCCTAGTAACTGTATGAGGCAGGAAGGACTCAAACTCAAGATCTCACTGATTCCAGGTTCACTATTCTATCCAAAATGCCACTTCTCTTCCTTCATGTAAAAATATCTGAGCCAGGAGAAATATTGTATTCTGGAGTCTACCAGGGAAGCTGAGACTGGTGAGTTGCTTTGAATTCTGGAGTTCTTGGTTGTAGTAAAACTAGAGCTGATAAGGTATCTACAAATAATCCTACCAACATGGTAGGAGTAGAGGGCCTAAAGGGAATGAATAGGGTGAGAATAAGCATTTATATAGCCTTAGTAAGTGACAAGTATTATTAAGTAGTTTACAAATATTATCTCACTTGGTTCTAAGTGCTCCATTTTATAGGTGAGAAGATTGAAGTAGTTTGGGGGTGACTTGTCCAGGATCACACAGCAAATAAATAAATAAATGATAGGTAATTAGAGATACAGATGTAAAGGTAAATAAATACAGACACATATAGAGACACAGATAACTCCAGATATATTTATGAATACATCTATAGATGTAAATATCTATAGATAATCCTTGTCACAAAGCCCATTGAGATGGTACTTTCCTCTTAAGAGTGAAGATGAAGGTCCTACCCTATATGAGAGGCCAGGGTAGAGTGGAGGAGAAGCTGCAATTCTGAACAAATTCCTCTTTAGAACTCTCCAAGTAAGCATAACATCGCTTGTAGCTTCAAGAGGGGAAAAAGGGAGAAGCAAACCTACTTCAGGAAAAGACTGGGAAGACAAGAGAGGAACTGGTTGTCTTCATCATGACCCTATTCTCAGCCTGCTACTCTAGAGAGTTGACTGAGTTACTTGGTTCCCAATGGGAGAGCTCCTTCACTCTGTATCATCTGACATATATTCTCCTATGAATTCTTTCTCTGATGTCTATTTTGGATAAAATTAGTTTCTTTAGTGGATCTTCAATTGTAGAACTGATATTAGGTATGAAAGTGGTCAAGCCATGAATATAGAACTTTGGAGTCTTCCTTTCTCCTGCAAAATGATAAAGCAATAAAAATTAGATTGAACCCAATTATATTCCCTAGACTAATTATATTTAAGAGAACAGATAGTCCAGTAAGTTCAATACTCCCTTCATAGGGAAAGTAGCATGTTTGCCACACTTGCCTTCCTACATAAATAACCCTCACTCCCTCTCCTTATTTATACATATTTATAGACATGTGTATACATACCCATATTTACACATATATATATATTATATGTATATCTCTATGTCTATAAATGCATGTGTATGTATGAGAGAGAGAGATAGAAGTAAAGAGAAAAAAAGAAAGATTTATATATCTATACCTATAGGTAGAAATTTCTTTGAAAGTCATAGAAAAAAGGCTAACAAGCAATTTCATCAACGTATGTATTGTTTCTACTGATACATATGGAAACTCAATTAGTAAATGGTTTCTGAGAGTTGTAGCCAAAAATAAATAAAAATGACTACTCTGAGACCAAGCCTGTGTTGAATCTCTCAAAAATTAGGTGGCCCTTGGAAGGCAAATACTAAGTTCACCACTGAGCTCATACCTGAAGTCCTTCCAGCTTTGTAGAATCTTCCAAAGCTTAGATTCTACTGGCAAAGACTTCCAGAACTCAAAGTCACCACCATGATAAGTTGAGGCATCAGATGAAAGGATTAGTGGATCATACGAAATGAAGATAAATAAAACAGAGCTGTTTGGCCCCCATCAGAATTTTGAGCAGGATTTCCTCTATTGAAATACATTTTATTCTACTGTATACTCATTACTCTAGTTTAACTGTCTGTTCCATCATATTCCATAAATAGGCAGACAGGGAAAATCAAAAAAGTCATTCTAAAGTTTACAAAGCTCAATATAATTTCATTCAACATTTACTAAGTGCTTAATTTGGAAAAGATACAGAACTTATTTCTGGGGATACATAAATAAAAGACAACAGCTTTCCCCTCCAATAAGTTATAAAATAATAATAGTTATGAAGATGATGAACAGTGTATTTAGCACTAGGGCTAGAGTTAGGAAGACCAGAAAATTCAAATCCATTATCAGACTTTTAATTCTATGTAACCTTAAGCAAATCACTTGTTTTCTATTTGCCTCAGTATCCCTTATCTTATAATGGGAATAATAAAAATAGCACTTGTTTCCCAGAGTTGTTGTAAGGATCAAGTCAAATAATTATTGTAAGGTACTTAGCACAGTGTCTGGCACATAATAAGTGTTGCATAAATGTTAGTTATTATTGTTAATTATAATGATTAACATATAGGGTTTTTAAGGTTTTCAAAATGCTTAAACAATATTTATTTCATAAAAAATGAAAATTTTTAAACACAAAAAATTCCTAACAACTCATTAGCAAATTTCTTAAAACATAAAAAAGTCACTCATTACTTTTGTTATCCTCTCTCTGTGAGATGTCTGGATGGATTTTTGCTTTTACTCCAGTCTGCATCTTTTGTATGGCAATTCAAATTCAGGTCTTCTAACCAATAAACTCATGATTTAGGTTTTCAGGTTTTCTGATGATCCTATCCATAGACATCTCCTCCTCGAAAAAAAGAGGCACAGTTTCAAAAAACATCTCTTGTGACTACTCAGGATCCAAGGTCTCCCAATCTCTTGAACTCCTTAAATTGTCATTACAGCTAGAAATGTCTATCTCACACAACTGCTTCCTTTTCACCTGTGATTACAAAAAGAACCATAATATAGAAAGGTCAGAGATTCTGTCTCAGGGTTACCTGGACAAGCTCATCTTCTCACTATCACCTATATGTGTAACTGCCATTGTTGACAGAGGAGAGTAAGAAGGGAATGGATGCATAAGAAAGGCCGATGGAAGTCACAATTAAGAAAAATGAATCCACACAATGGCCCTCTCCAAACATTTATGTCTCTCTACCTCATGTCTTTGTTAGGAAATGGGTAATATGCTTCATCATACATCCTCTAGAGACAATGTTGGTCATTTCTTGATCAGACTTCTTGAGTCATTCTAAGTTGTTTTGCCTTACCCTGCTGATGTCCTTATGTAAATTGTCCTGATTCTGTTTACTTCACTCTCCCTAAGTTGATACTATCTAAGACTGGAGTGCAATAATATTCCATTATACTAATACTAGGCAACTAAGTGACACAGTGGTCATTAGTAGAGGAGTGCTATTGTTGGAATCAGAAATACTCATCTTCCTGAATTAAAATCTGGCCTCAGATACTTACTAATTGTATGACCCTGGGCAAGTTACCTAACCTGTTTGCCTCAATTTCTTCATCTGTAAAGTGAGCTAGAAAAGGAAGTGGCACACAACTCCAATATTTCTGCCAAGAAAACCCCAAAAAGGAATAGTAAAGTTAGTCATGCTTAAAAATAAATTAATATACATACTTACATACCACAATTTATTTAGCTATTCCCAATAGTTTATTTTTTATAAAGCTTTTTATTTACAAAACATATGAGTGATTTTTCTACATTGATCTTTGCAAAAACTATTTTTTCACAAGCTTTTCCCCTCCTTCCCCCCACCCCCCACCCCTAGATGACAGGTAATCTAATACATGCTAAATAGGATAAATTATATGACAAATACAATACATGTATACATATCTATACAGTTATCTTACTGCACAAGAAACATCAGATCTAGAAAGAGAAGAAGAAAAAAAAACAACCTAAGAAGGAAAACAAAATTCATGGAAATATTTACAGAAAGCGTTAAAATGCTGTGTTGTGGTTCACACTCAGTTCCCACAGGCCTCTCTCTGGATGTATATGACTATCTTCATCGCTGAACAATAAGGACTGGTTTGAATCACATCATTGTTGAAGAGAACCATGTCCATCAAAATTGATCATCGTATAGTCTTGTTGCTGTGTATAATGATCTCCTGGTTCTGCTGATTTCACTCAGCATAAATTGATGCAAGTCTCTCCAGGCCTCTCTGAAATCCTCCTGTTGGTCGTTTCTTACAGAACAATAATATTCCATAACATTCATATACCATAA
>JAJPUD010014584.1:0-24484 GCA_023553655.1 Myrmecobius fasciatus | reverse complement strand
TTTTTTCCCCTCAATCATTATAGGTTTTCTTTGCCTCTACATGTGTTGTAATTTCCCTTATTTTACCTCCTTTTCCTCTTCTTCCAGTGTTATCCCTTTTCTACCTCTAATTTCTTTTTCAGTTTGTCATATCATAGTAATCATAAAATCACAGTAATCATATCATAATCATAATGTAATAATAGATTCATAAAATCAACCCTCAATCTATAAGTATCTATAACATAAATATAGTTCTCAAGAGTTATTTTTTTTCTTGTTACCTTTTTATGTTTCTCTTGTGTTCTGTGTTTGTAGATCAAATTTTTTGTTCAGTTCTGGTCTTTTCAGTAGAAATAGGTGAAATTCTCCTATATCATTGAATGACCATCTTCTCCCCTGGAAGATAATGCTCATTCTAGGTGGGTAACTTATTCTTGGCTGTAATCCAAGTTCTTTGCCCTTCGGAATATCTGATTCCAGGCCCTTTCGAACCTTCAAAGTAGAAGCTGCTAGGTCCTGTGTGATCCTAATTATAGCTCCCCGATATTTAAATTGTTTCTTTCTGGCTTCTCATAATATCTTTTCCTTGGTATGACAGTTCTGGAATTTAGCCACAATATTTCTGGGGGACTTAATTTTTGGGTTTCTTTCAGGAGGTGATCAGTGGATTGTTTCAAGGAGTATTTTGCCTTCTGGGTCTAAAATATTAGGCAGTTTTCTTTTATAATTTCCTGGAAGATAGTGTCTAGGTTCTTTTTTTCATCATGGCTTTCAGGAAGCCCTATAAACCTTAAATTGTCTCTCCTAGATCTATTTTCCAGGTCAGTTGTTTTTCCTAGGAGATATTTCATGTTTTTCTCTATCTTTTCATTTTTTTGTTTTTGTTTGACTGATTCTTGAAGTCTTGATGAGTCATTCATTTCCAATTGTTCGATTCTAATTTTTAATGTCTTATTTTCTTCAGTTACTGTTTCTAGTTCCTTTTGCAATTGACCATTTACATTTTTTTGTTCATTGCATTCTTTTTCCATTTTTTCTATTTTATTTTGCGGTGATCTCATTTCATTTCCCCATGTTTCTTCTAACTCTCTTTTAAGATTTTTTATGCAATCTTCAAAGAAAGCCTTCTGACATGGAGACCAGTTTATGTCTCTCTTTGGGGCTTTTTCTGGAGTTGCTTTACCTTTAGGGGCCTCAGGATTTGAGGTCTGTTCTTCCCTCTCTCCATAAAAGTTGTCTATGGTGAGAGCTCTTTTTGGTTTTTTATTCATTTTTTTAAAGGTATGAGGTCTGTTTTGAAGTTCTTCCAGAGTATCTTCTTCTAGAATCATGTTGTCCTCCACATATTGTGGATTTTTTTGCTTCAAAATCAGTCTAGAGGCTTCATATGTTGTTGGATCTCCGCCACCATGGTTCCACCCCCAGAAGGAAGCAGCTATTCCCAATAGTTTATGAAACAATCTGAGCCTCTCCTTTAAATTCTTGTTGCTCTCTTTAGGATTACTTTGTTTTACTTGTATTCCCTCTTTGATATTATGTTATGTCCTAACCACTTGCTTCATCCTTGCTTTTTCCCATTTGATATATATTATACAAGAAAACTCTATGTGTGTGCTTTGTGTTCAATTTGGATAGGTAAGGTTAATCTTGTATTTAGTCCCTGCAATCTCTTTTAAGTTTGTACATTCTTCTCATATACATATTTATAAGAAATCATTTAGTTTTATCCAATTATTCAAGTAAATTTTTCTAATTTTCCCATGTTTGTATTTCAGGGTTCCTACTCTGTGCTGGACTTTTCATTTAAAATACCTGAAAGGATGCTATTCCAATAAGGGAATTTTTTTCCCATATGGGATTATATTCAGTGTTACAGGAGGTTATTTTTAATTGTAAGTCCATCTTTACTGTTTTTCAAAATACTACTTTATAATATATCCCCTTGTTTATAATAGAAGCAGTAAGAACTTAGGTGATTTTAGTGATATTTCCTTGATACTTATTGGCCTTTCCCTGGATTCTTGTAGGATTTCTTTTCCAAATGTGGGGTCTCTGGATTTTTGCTCTAACATTCTTGTGACTTTTACATTTGGGGTTCCTTTCAGGAGTTGTTCAGTGGATGCTTTCTACCTTTACTTTGTCCTGGTAAAGGTCAAGGTTTTTGGTATGACTATTAGAGAATGCTATAATAATATAAGAAAAGGATGTTTCAGCCTAGGGAACAATGATTGATAAAAAGAAGTCAGAGATCAATAATATAAAAATTAGTATGAATTGGGGGAATTTTGTAGAATATAACATGGGCTATCTCATACATGAATTCAACCTACATGTATGCATTCTGACTACTACGTGTGATAATCAATAAATTCATTAATTTGAGATAATTTCTGCCCCTGATTTTTATGACCCAAAATGTGCAGACTGCCTTTATGATTTCCTTAAATACAGTGTCCAAGCTTTTTCATATGATAGTTTTCAGAGAATTCAATAATTTGTTAACCTGTTTTTCAAGTCAGTTACTTTTAATATCAGATTTCTATATTTTCTTCTATTTTCAATTTATTATTTTTTAATATTTCTTGCTGCATCAAGGAGTTATTTATTTCTGATTTGTCTATTTTCATTTTCAGGGATTTCATTTCTTAAATGTTTCCAATCCTTTCTATAAGAGTTGTTTATTTAATTTTTATTTTTTTTACTTCTTGCTTCATTGCATTTGGTGTTCATCTTATCCTCATGTAAAATTCATTTTCCCCTTTGAGTCACTGCCTCTAGTATACAGTTTTGTGGGGAATCTCTAGATCAAAATTACTACTCCATTTTTCTTTGATTTACTTTTCTTTTCAGGTTTAGTTTGTGAATGACAGCATCAAGTGAAGTCCAAGTTCTCTCTCTCCCCCACTGTTGTTTTGGCTGGGGTGCAAGATCCTGTTTATTCTTCATGTACTGATTTCTTCCTCCTAGGATTTGATCCTCTTTGATATTTTTAGGTTAAAGTTTGGGATTTTCAGGGCCCTCTTTGCCCTCATATGGCAGTATTAAGATTCCCAGAGTTTCTGAGCTTGGATGTCTGAGTTGAACAATTAATTACTGTGCTGATCAGCATCTCCCTGGTAGTTGCATTGCTGCTATATGTTGTCTCTCTCCCACTACCCTATGATCTTCTCAATAGAGCCCTCTGCTCTTCATGGTTCTATAAATAAAGTCTTGTAGACCTATTTCTGGCCATGTTAAAACTTACTATAATGGAGGAGCTCCTGCCCTGTGAATTTTTAGCTAATATTTTATCCAGTAATGGGGCAGATAAAGCCAATTAATATAGTTGATCATTCAATTCCTTCATCACTCTTTAGTCTGCTGTGAACTTGAGGGTTTGCTGGAGTAAGAACATGGGAGCAGTGACTTGCTAACCAAATTCCAAATGCTGTCTCATTAGATCCTCACAATAATGCTAAGAAGTCAGGGTTATTATTATTCTCCATTTTTACAATATAGGGATGGATCCAAGATTGACAAAGTTGTGACTGGCCCAGTATTGCACAGCTAGTAATTATCTGAAACAGGATTAGAAGCCAGGTCTTCCTTGTTCCAGGCCCAGGATTCTTGACCCCTACAACAATTAGTTGCCTTTACTTTAGGAAAATTTGAGTAACTAGAGATAATTTCCAACTGGGAAAATCTAGGAAGGCTACATGGAGAAAATGAAACTTGATTTTGACCTTAAAAAAATTGAAGATTTGGAAAGAACACAATGCAGCAACTGCAGAAAGACTATGCAAACACAGAGATAGGAGAGAATATACTAAGACTGGGGGATATGTAGTGTTCTAGCTAGCATGTAACATAGAGCATGCGAAGGGGAGAGGAGATGTAAGATAGAAGACTAGAAATGTTTAATGTAGCCAGATTGCGGAGCCCTTAAAATGCCAGGCTAAGGAGTTTGCATTTTATCCTGTTGGCAAGAGGAAACCACTGAAGGTTTTTGGGCAAAAGAATGAAAATTTCACACCTCTGCATTAGAAAGATTATTTTGGCAGCAAGTTATAGAATAAACTGACAAGGGAAAAGAAAAGAAGGTATATTTTCCTGCTCATTTGCTCCCTCTGGTGCAAGATGGGAGGAATTTCAGAAGTGCCAGACACACATAAGGGCTAATTTACTGATTAGCCTCGAGTTTAACACACATCAGTAGTTTCAGACGTAGGATAATAAAAGCAATCACAATATGCCCCTAAATTCTTTGCACATCACACACAGACCCTTTAATGATCCACAGGAGAATTATATTCTCCCTGTATCTGAAAAATGGGAATCATTTCATCAGGATTAGTTGCTAGGATAATTAACTAGAAGAAAATCTAGACTCACAAGTAAAAGGGAAACAGTCACTGGAAGATTCAAGAGCAAAATTCTTCCACATTAAGTATCCAAAATGAAGCTTCTTAGCATTATTTCATCCATCGGCATGGTTTTGCAAACAGCTCCCTTGCCTAAGCTCAGATAAAGGTGGCTGGCACTGGGTTCTCAAAGCTTATGTCAGGGAAAAATAAGATTTTTCAGTCAAAAAGAATTTATTAATAACTTACTAGGAGTCAGACAATGTTGTTGAACATTAAGAATGTGAAAAATGGCAAATAAGCAAACAAAAACAAATATGGCAATCCAGCTTCCATAAGGAGCTCATATTTTAATGTAGGTCACAAATGTAACTAGTTAGTTTCTTGTAAAATATATACATAGTTGATAGAAGTGAATCTCAGAAAGGAAGGCACTTTAATTTTTTTTTTTATTTTAGTCCATAAAACAATATTTTTTTTAAAAGGTAAGGCACTAGCAGCTGGGATACTACTAACTTACACTAACTCAGCCTGGGAAAGGCTTCCAAAGAATTAGATTTAAGCCGAGTCTTGAGGGAAACCAAGAAGAGGTAGAGGGAAAGAGAGGAGAAAATATTCCAGGCATGGAGTACAAGGGTACAGAGTTGGGAGGTATCATGTGTGAGAGACAATGAGTGAACCATTTTAACTGTGATATAGCACTCCTTTTCCACTTCACTAATTTTATTTTTCAATAAATTGGTGTCTTTATCATATGTCTTTTGGAGGGCTTCTTGCACTGACTTCAGTTTATTTTCCCATTTATCCTCCAGCTCTCTTTTGAGATTCTCTATGCAATCTTCCAGAAAGGCTTTTTGAAAAGGGGACCAGTGATGGTCCTTAATAACTTCCTCTGGAGTTTTGTCTAAAGGAACCTCAGGATCTGGTGTCAGCCCTTCTTTGTCTCAATAAAAGCTGTCTATGGTGAGAGCTCTCTTTTGCTTCTTCAATTTTTTTAGACAGCGTGGATAACTCTTTAAGGTTCGGAAAAACGTCGGCTGAAGCTCTTTGCCCTGGGGCAATTTGTCGAATTAATTTAAGGTGCTGGGCCAGTGGGGGCTAGGACTAAGTCCAAATTACTCCTTAAACAAGGCAAGTCTGCCAGAACACCTGCCCCCAATCAGGGCAGAGTGTCTCGAGTGCCTCAGATAAACTCCAGGTGTTTGGAGTTTGGAGTTTTTGTCACAATGAGCTGAGTCCCACCCTCACTTCCGGCCTACACCACTCTTTATCCCTCTGTCTGAGTTAGACAAACCTGATGTAAAGTTCTTCAGAGATATCAACAAGCAGTGTCCAAGTATTTCTGAATTTGTTGACTTGAAGATCAGTTCAGAGGCTTATTTTATTGTTGATTTGAGAGAAGATCGGAGGAGATGCAGAGAGTCACATTTTCACTCCGCCATCTTGGCTCCATCCCCCCTTAACTGTGATATAGAATGCATGGAAGGTAATAAAGTGTAAAAGAAGGAAGGAAGGAAGGGAAGAAAAAAGGAAGGAAGGAAGAAAGGCAGAGAGGGGAATGGCAGGAGGGAGGGAGGGAGGAAGAAAGAAAAAGAAAGAAAGGGGGAAAGAAGGAAGGAGGAAAAAGGAAAATCTTTGCGTTTCCTTGCTTTGCTTTATTAATCTTTCATTGCTTTCTGTTAAAAATCTCCATGTCCAAAATAAGAAGAAAACAAAAGTTAGAACTCCTCCTCCTCAGATGTTTTATGTATATGTATGTATGTAGTATATACATACATATATGTATATATATGTATATATATTATTTTGTGTGATTTTAGTTGAGAAAATTATGCATTAAATGGGGGTAATATATACTCTATATATACATATATATATACTGTATAATATAGTATGTAGTATGCAGTACATAATATACACTATATATACTAATATATATTACATATATATTTCTAATGTAAATATAAATTAACATTTTCCTTCCTTTTTCTTTCTGTCTCTCTGTCTTCTATGTTTTTTTTCAATTTAAAATGCTCTGGCAGTTCCTCATTGACTTTGTTTAATATTCATCCATTCTGTACTCATCCCCAGAGTCTGGAAAAAGATATGAGCTCAGAGGTGAAGCACCCATTTGAAAAATTCTTCTTTCCACTTTCGATATGCAAGAAAACAAACAAATAAAATGTCTTTTTATAGATTTAGGCCTAAGAATTGATATAAAGTTAAAGTTTTAGTTTGTGCTCCATATCATATAAATAATAGAACTTGTTAAAAAAAATACAGAAATCTCATAGCTTAGATGTGGAAGCAAGACTCTTTTCTATAAAGCCAAAGCCCCATCTTTGGGTTGCTATAATTTTCAAAGGCATGCATTCCCAGGTGTTACCAATTGCATGCATAAGTTTCAGCTGTGGAACCAAAGCTAAAGACCCTTCCTCAGACCTGAAGGAATATGTCCAAACTGGAGGCACTCAGGCCTTTTGGTATCTATGTCCCTGCCCAAGAAAGATTAAAGATTAAAAATCACACACTATATTTTCATCCCAATAGATTATTTTACATAAAGGGCTCTCATAGTCTGATATGGCCCCTGAATTACCACAAAAGGCACTTACTTAGAGACTATTTGATATTAAATGATTAAGGAGGATCAACAAGATCATAAAACCTCTAAAACATGTAGGTTTTTATTTAAAAAAAACAAAGATAATTTATTGTAATTGTAGAAATAAGGTTAGATTGTGACTTCTTTACTATAGGCAACTCCCAAATAATTCTACCAATGTAGGTCAGTCTCTTCTCTTCAACTTACAAACTTAGAGAGTTGCCTTAGAACACTAAGAATTTAAATAGGTCAGTTCTCCCCAGATTTAAGGGGAACTCTTTATCTAATATCTAATACTAATTCTTATAAAATCAAAGAATTTTGAATTGAAAGGGCCATAGAGATATCTAATCCAAATTCCTCTTTTTCTAAATGAAGAAATTGAGATCTATTATGTCATTTGAGCCACACAACAATTTTATGAAGTCAGTATCATTATCTCCATTTTACATTTATCAGAGATAAGATTTAAGCCTAACCCTTTCAAACTCCAAGGCCAGTCCCTACTCATTAAGCCATCCTATCCCTCCTACTTACAAAATGCATTATACTTTAATATATACATAGAAAGTATGGTGATCCAGGCATGTCAAACTTTTGCAATCACCTTGACCACCCACTTCACTCAGACTTCTGGAGGGAGTTAGCCAAAGATCCTGAGCCCAAGAGTGCCAGGAATAACAGTGTGCCCCAGACCACTAGTTCTGCTTTTACCTCAGCCCTGGTAAACATCATGAAGAGAAGAAAAGCCTTGTGAAGACATGACCTGGCTACTACTTCTGCATATATCACAGTCCTGTCTCCTCAGTAGCCAATGCTATTGAAGACTAGAAAAATGGTTCAACACCAGAAACAGATCTGGTTTTGCAATGGAAATGACATTGGAACAAAAAAGGAAATGACATTGAAGATGAGTTGTCATCTTTGCTTTAATTATAGAACCTTTCTAAATTGCTTTCAGTTAAAACCTTTCTGTGTTCTCTTTCCCTTTAGAATATGAGCTCCTTAAAAGGAGGGATTATCTTGCTTTTCTAATCATATCCCCAGATCTTTTGTCATGTTTAATAAATACTTTTTTCATGCATTTATTTATATTCATATTCTCATCAATATCATCTTCATTAGTTTAAATTCCATCCCAATAATGCCTTATCACTCAATATGATGCATGTCCACATCTTTCCACTGTCCACTGAAGAACTTCCTGTAGGAAAAAAAAAGAAAAGGAAAATAGTATATGGCTACCAGAGCAGCATCCAGGCTGTTACCTCATGCTTTGTTCTTGTTAAACACCCATCCCACCTTCTATTTTGATAGTACATCTCATCAGTGATGTCTTTTATACCTTTTCTCATATGCAAATCATTATTGACAATATGTTACAACCTACTTCTACCCACCATGCATCTGTCTACATTGCTCTTTGGATCACCTGCAACTCGTATTCCTCTGAGATGGTGATATTCCATGAATCACAACCAAATAATATCACTGGAAAAATTGTGGTATAAAAAAATTGGGATTGTTGGAAAAAACAGCTATTTTACACTGAATCTACCTCATGTCCATCTGTAGTGCCTGTCCTAGCTATACATATGCATATTAATAAACTAACTCAATAACTCAGTAGGACAATATGCATTCTTTGTTTATGTGTTTTTCTTATATGAATTGCTAGATTGCCATCTGTTGATATCAACTAAAAAGAGTCATTGGAGTATTCCAATATTCAATGTAAGTGAGGGAAAATCACTCACAAACAGGAACATTGATAGACTGTCACAATCTTGATGAAATTTTTCTGTTCTAATTTGCTTTCATACTGGACAGTCTCGATGACACTGGAGTTTTGATGAACATCTCTCCGTTTTATGCCTTACCTAGTATTGATCATCAGAGGATTACTATTGAGGGTTTTCTTTATCATAGAATCTTACATTGACTCTTAGATGATTATAACATATGTATATTTCAGAAGAATGCCCCAAATTGTTCTTTCTTCCACCAAATAAAAAGATCTATTTAAATTTTAAAAAAATATTGAAGATAGTGGAAGAGAAGTAAGAGTTAGAGGATTCATCTACTTATCAACTTTACCTTATATAATCTTGGGCAAATCACTTAATGTTTGTGTCCTAGTTTCATCATTTCTAAAATATAATTGACTAGATAATTCTTTGATATTGTCAATGCTGTTTTCTTTACCTTTTAACCAACTGTCTGGTTAGTAAAGAATTATCAACAAAGTTAATCATATAATGATCTACAAACAACTATCTTTTTCTTTCTTCTGTTTTCATAAAGGATACCCTTAATAGGCATATAAACCATTACAAAATATTTAATAATGATGAGAAAGTAGAGGTGTGAGTCATTAGTATGTGATTTTTCCCTTGGACACCATTTTTTTTGTAGCAATGCTTCCTTTTATTTTTTTCATCCTTTTGTAGTCTCTTCCTTTATGACAATTCCTGAAAGTCACTTCTTTCATACTTTTCAAAATGAATCTCCTTTAGCATGAATTATTTGTTCTGGCCAGCCTGCTTGTTCTGACTTCAACTTCCTAAGTGCCATCAACACTTCACAGACTCACAGAATCTCAGAGTTGGAAAGGATCTTAGAAGCCACTCACTCTAGCCCATATCTGAACAAGACACCCATCAATTTATTGCTTGAGTACTTGCAGTATGTATGAACTTTCCATCTTCTGAGACAGCCTATTCCACTTTGGAAAAGCTGCAATTATTAGAAAACTTGTCCTGACATTAGGCATATGCTGGCTTTTTATATCATCACTCAAAATTTCTTTCCTCTGGGAGCAAGCTGCATAAGTCCAAGCCCTTTTCCTCATGACAACCCTCCTTCAAATACTAAACTACAGTTACCAAGTTTATACATAAATATCCTCTAGTTACCACATCTTTTCCCCGGGCATACCTTTTTAGTTTCTTCAAGTAATCCTTAGATGACATGAATTTTGCTATTTCCTTTATATACCTTTCTGAGCTGTATTTCCATTTAGCTGTAACTTCTTTGATGTTTGGATTTATTTCTAGGGAGAATATCAGTTTTGATGTGATCCAATTCTATCAACAGCTTATAAATTTGACATTCCCTACTTAAAGAGTTTGTATTAAAAATATTAACAGTTAAATTAATATTTATAGTTGATTTAAGCCAGGAGTTCTTTATCATTTTTTTTCTACACATCTCTTAGGGAAATGATAAAGTTTATAAACAACTTAGAAAACAATTTAAATTAGAAGTTAATAAAAATTAAGATGTAGTTGATTTTTTTTTCCTACTTGGGTTTATGGACCTAATAAATTCTATTCATGAACCCCTGAGGGGAAGGAGGTCTACAGATTAAGCTTATGCAGTTATGATCATTCTTGACAATTTCCCAACACTCTACTTTCATCATCATGGAAGCAGAAGATAGCAACAGATATCTAAATTTCTATTTTATATTTTAATCCTTTTTATGGTTCATTGTGCCAAAAAAATCCATCACTTAACGGCCAACCTAATCATGAGCCTTTTCATTTTTAGCTAGGTTGGCACTAAGTTAGACTGAGAGTCCATCATTGAATCATAACCACATTATAAATTCCAAAGCTTTTTCCCCATTGGCATAGACTTTGACAACCTAGGATCAGCCAGGTATTATGGCAAACACTGGAAATCCGCTCCTGGAGATTCTGAGGATGGCTTGAACTCAGGATGAGCTTTAATTTTAAAGCCAATGGAGTGAATTGTTCACTGAAGAAGACCATATACACCCAGAGAGAGGGATATGAAATATGGACCACAACATAACATTTTCATGCTCTCTATTGAGGTTTGCTTGCATTGTGTTTCCTTTCTCTGGTTTTCTTTTTTTTTTTTTTCTTGTAGATAGGATTTTTCTTGCACAACTTGTCAAGTATTTCAACATTATTAACATGTAGTGGACTTCCTGCCATCTAGGGGAGGGGAGGGGACTGGGGGTAAAATTTGTAATGGAAAGCTTTGTAAAGATCAATGCTGAGGAACTACCCATACATATGTTATACAAATAAAAAGCTTTAATTAAAAAATAAATAAATAAATAAAAGTAAAGCCAATGGAGTGTACACAGCAATATTGTGAGCCTTTTGGCCTGCTTGGGAAAAGGCATCAGGCATGAAAACAGGATAAAGCTTCTGTGATAATGAGCAATGAGATTGGCCCCTTAAGTGGCTGCTGCATATCCAGGATGAGATAGAGACCCAATATGAAACACAACAAAAATCCAAAAAGAACCTAAAATCCCCTATTTACCATCATGAGGACTGAAGGAATATGATTAGGAATAAAGTAAATAATGTATTGTTGGGATACAAATCTGATAATATATCATGATAATTAGTCTCCTTTAATTTAAATCCTGGGGTAATTGAAAAAGTGATGTGCAGAGAAGTCAGAACTTTAGATTGTGGTCTTCACTTTATTACTAACACAGTTTGTGGCATTGAGCAAGCCACTTATTTTCTCTGGCTCTTAATTTTTTTCTTTATAGAGTGGAGTTGATAATATCAGGACTATTTTCAAGGTTTAAAAAAGTAATGGCACATCTATTAGATTGTAAGCTCCTTTGAGAACTAGTATGTCATATTTATGTTTGTATTTCCTGAAGTCCCTAGAACAAAATACATGTGTAATCAATGTTGAATGGATGTAAAGGTGAATGGAAGGATGGATCAATCAATTTTCCATAGCTGGACTGAAATTTCCTTTTCATAATATATGAGGAAAAAGATATTTTTTCTTTAGCAAATTATTAGTTTTGGCAAGTGCTGTCTTAAGAAAATAAACAAATGTGCTAATTACAAACATTACCTGTTTATGAGATAAATCTCTTCTGCTTTTTTAAGCAATTTATATGTTACTTAGTTACATTAGTCCAAGTAAATTCATTGCTTAAGAAATAGCTATGTTGAACATTAGATAGAACACTAGGTCTGTATTTAAGAAGACTTGAGTTCAAATGTAGCCTCAGACACTTATTTGTTGTGTGATCCTGGGAAAATCACTTAATGCCTGTCTGCCTCAGTTTCTTTAAATGCAAAATGAGCATAGCAGCACCAAGCTCCCAGAATTGTTATGAGGGTTCAATGAGATAAGAGTTGTAAAGGGCTAAGAATATGGAACACAGTAGGTGCTTAATTAATGCTTGTTCCCTACCTTGAAAGTTATAAAACTTCATTTCATAGACGGTATTAAAGGATTCAAAGTATATATGGAAAAGGTAGCATATGTGTTAGTCATAGAAAGAAAAAGACCTTTTAACTGATAAAAATGTGGAAAGGAAAAAGGGATTCTGAATAATATATTTATCACAGTATGAAATCAAGAGGAAAGGAAAGAATATGAGCAAAATGAACTATATTTTTAAATGAACTTATATATTGATAATTCAGAAAGGTTTGCTAAGGGAGATGTGTGAAGATCACCTAAAAGGGGGAAAAGGGAAGATAAGAAGAGTTGAAAGCCTCATATGGTACATGATATTTTACCATATATACAACTTAATATTTATATTTTTAAGTCTTCTTTAACATTGATAATTGGATCATTGAACAAATTCATATCTGATATGGCATCTATCAAAGTATCAGGATTTGGGGGGGAAAGTTCCAAAGCTTGCATTTTTCTACTAAATCTAATGTTTATTTGGGTTTTTTTGTTTATTTGTTTATTCATTTGCTTTTTTGCATTCATCATAAAATAGATACCTCAGTCAATTGTGTGAATAGAAAGATGTGGTCTGTAATAAAGAGCTATTAGTTACAATATGTCCTTGTCCTCTTTTCAAATTGTTATCAAAAAATGCTTGTGTAAAATACATGCATAATGATTTTATGAATATGACAAAAGAGACATATGGTGTCTTCTTCACCTTATGTCATTAAATATCTATGATTCCTTTTTTTTTTGAAATTTCTTACCCCCTTAAAAATATCTTGGAAAAACTATTACTTTAAAAACATATAAACACAAGCATGAATTTCCTATGCATATATTTAGTTAAGTTTGGCCAATTTTTTTCAGCATTATTTTCCCAAGTCATCTCTACTTTTTTAAAGAACACACTGAGTAATGATATGTTAGAGGTCAAATATGGTAGTCCTACTACATCAAGTACATCAACAAATTTCTAAAGAAGCTTAGTGATCTGTGCCACTGAATACCTATTTGTTATCTTCTTTTCAGTTTCATGCATAAATGTCTTTAGAATAATATAATACACTGAACAGCTATCTTTCTGGAAGCTTGTTCTCTCCTCCATAGCATTAGATTGGTGGATGGAATCTTTTTTGTGTTGATTATGTTAATCACACCGTGATCATCTTTGTACCCATGAGAGATTTCTGACTGGCTATGGTTATATGTGTATATACTTTCTGCAATAAATCCAGGAGTACTTAGAATAGAAGGATACTTTCTGCAAGTTCCACACATGCTGTTTAGATTATATAGTACTAGCTAATTCATCCCTATTACTACTGGGAAAGAAGCAATGGATAATTTTTGGTCTAAACACCTCTTAATTCTTTCCCATTCTGATTCTTAGAAGTTTTATCTTCTGGGTCACTGGTCCACATCAAAGAAGGCGTCCATAAATTTTATGGCATTTACCACACTCAAGACACTTTGGTACCTCAATATTGAATTCAGCTAACATGAGGGTTGGCCAGGCTGGGGAAATTGGTAACAGAATTTCTCACTTCACACCTCTCATCTGGTTAATTCATGGGTGACACTCTACCTGGGCAGTATTTCATGCTTTGATGGCAGAGATGAGCTGGGAAAGACACAGGCGAGATACGATTCTTAAGTTATTCTACTTCTATTTTATCACATAAACTTTTGGGTTCTGGAACAGTGAAGGATGATAAACCTTAAGACTGTCTGGGACTGAAAGAAAATACTCATTATTACATGAGTGCAGACAAGTTAATAATCACATCTGCTCAGGGATAATGAATTCTGGTCAGTACAGCTAAACCTTCTTAAACTAATGTAGGAGAACAAGGAAGGTACTTAGTCACCAAAAGAATCTGACACAATCTTTCATCACCTTCTGGTCCTTTAGAGTTAATAAGTATTCTACTTAGCTATCCTTACCCTAAGAACAATGACACGAGTTCCCTTGAGCTTCTGGGGAAAAAACCCTCCCCATTCTCTAGTAGTAATCTAGAACAAGAGGGGTGAACCTGTGACCAGACCCAAGGGTGAAAGTCTCAAAACATCTTGCATTGACAGAAAAAATCTAGATGGTCCTTTACCCAACCAACAAAAAAAAATGTGTGTGGAGGGAAGTGTCTGGGTGATGGATTCCAAATATTATCAGGGATGAGAATGATTGATTTATTTTAAGTGTTGTCTAAGCTGTCCTTTTACTATCTTTGGAAGTGCTCACATATGTTAAAGCATCCCCAGGTAGTCAGTTTATGGAGTCAGATCAGGTTTTAAAAGTTTCCTTGAGATTAGGGTTATATAAGGATCATTTTTCAAATAAATCCCAAGACAGGGGAAAGAAAATTTCCACCATAGAGCATAAAAATAGTGTCTGAATTAGAAATGAAAATATAACCCAAAGGTAAATTAGGCTGGTACCAGGGTACTGCCAAAGCATCAAATTTAAAGTCATGAAATAATTTGGTGGCAAAAGACCTGCAGAGTAAAAAATCAGAAAATGAAATCCAAAAGAAGAAAAACATCTTATGATTTTATGAATATAAAAATCCTCTCCAACTACACAGATCTTAGTAGATAAGTTGTAGAGAATATCTGACTAAATATCAGGGAAGAGTTCAGATCTTTCTTACTCCAAGTCCCATTCTCTAACCTTACTAGATCATTCTACACACATACATGGGGAATCTCAGGAGAGCTGACTATTTGGCTCAACCTATTTCCTTCAAATATTTGTCTCTTTCTGGGAGCCACTAATAGTTATGATAGTCACCAAGCCTCCTCTTTATTTATTTGCCCAAGTAGGATCATGGGCTTATTCACCAAATTGGATAAACTAGGGGCTACTTAAACTCCATCTTCCTACATACTAAAATGACAAATAAAAACCAAATTCTAGTGGCCTGGAACTATGGGTAACTCAGAATTGTTAATTTCCTAACCATAAGAATTGATTTAATATAAAAGCCAAGACCACGAAGTAGAATTTTAGGCAGCAGAAACTTAAATGTCATGAGGAAATTACCTATAATATTATATTATATTATGTTATGAGGGTCTCTGCAAATTATGGATTATTTGTCTTTTCATACATTAGTGTCCCCAACCCACCTCTGAATTACAGATTATTCTATCATGCTTTATAGAATGTCTCCCTTAAATACCTAGAAGGTTAGTATGCTTATAATTGGAGAGGAGAGAAGTAGGTGACTTGTCTTTTTTGCCCAGGAGAGTTGGTTTGAGGGATCTGGATAATTAAGGAAAAATAATAAAATCTTGAAGCTGAAGGAAGCATTAAAAAAGCAGAACTGATTTTACTGGCAGAAAAAATAGTGCTATTATGGAGTAGGGGTGACCACCCGCATTGATACTGGATGGTAGAAACCAGATTGCTTTTTTGTTTTCAATGAAAACATTTTCTTCTGTAAGTTTCTGGTTTCACCCAGAACTGATCTGACAGTTCAGTGCTACTGTAGGAAAAGATAGGATGTGACAGGCAGCTCTGGGCCCTCTTTAGGAGAAAGGTCCTGTGGTGAAATCCTGAGTGCTTTCCCTTGTGGCTGCATGCCAAGTTCCTATCCCCCAGTAGAAGTGACTTGAGGATATCTGACATCTCCTTCACTCTTCCTGGTATAAATGAAACCTCCTTATAGAAAAAACTTTAGCAATAGAAAAAGAATAACTCTTTCTCAGATTTCTTCAGTACATATTTCTGTGAGGAAGGGAGAGACAATTTGTCCCTACATTGCTAATGAGTAAATAGAGATTTTTGGGGAGAACTGATTTCTTAAATATAGTTGACAAATCACTTTTGGAACTAGAAATTAAAGGAAGGTATATTGTTCCACCTGGTGCACAACATCAGACAGTACAGGACTGGTGAGAATTAGCAACATCATCATCATCATCATCATCATCATCACTGATTTTTCTTATATACCTAAGGTTTGCCAGGCATTTCATACACATTACATCATTTTAGCCTCACAATGACCATGTAAAATAGGTGTTCTTACTATATCCTTTCTCTAAGATTAGAAAATTAAGGTCAAAGTTCAGTTTGTCAGTCAGTAAACATTTATGGAGCACCTACTATATGTCAAACTTTGAAAATCACTGGGTATACACAAAAAAGTAAAACCTCTGCCCCTCAAGAATCTCACAATCAACATATACAAAGAAGCAGAAAAGTAAATGGGGAACTATAACAGAATGGAGGAGTTTATAAGTACAATTGTCACATTTTCTCCAAATGGTATATAAAAGTCCAATTAGCTATCAATTTCAATTTTACTTGCAGGTGTTCTTTGGCCAAAACATTTGTTAAGCAGTGACAAAATGTGGGCTACAGGGGAAGGTAGAACCATCTTTTTATAGTTAGCATTTAAATAACTTGAGGAAATGATGAGGAAAACTGAGGCCTTAAGAGATTAAAAGATTAATTTTAGGGTCCCAGGCTAATGGATGTCCTTTGTTGAGTGCCTCTGGGGGAAAACAGGGAATTCCTTCAAATTAACTAAGTGCCCCCAAACTCCATATATTAAAATCTAAACTTGAAAAGCAGTAAAGGATGATTTATTTGAACTGTCCTTTGCACAAAGCTTAACAGCAAGATTGCTGTACTTAACAAATTCCCTGATATGATTAGAATATGATTCAAGTAAAACTTGAAAATGAGGATAAACTCAGAACAAGAATAAAATTTTAAATGATTTCCCCAACAGAGTCGATTTTGCTGTTGTTAATTTGTTTCAGTTCTTCCTAACCCCATCTGGATTTTCTTGGCAAAGATACTAACATTGTTTGCCATTTCCTTTTCCAGTTCATTTTATAGATGAGGGAAATGAGACAAATAGGGTTAAATGAGTTGCCTAAAGTCATATACCTTGTGTTTGAGGCCAAATTTAAAGATTAGTCTTCCTGATCCCAGATCTGGCACTCTTTCCACTGCAGCTGCCCTACAGAATCCATGACCACTATCAAATAGCTCCCTGTGTAGATTCAAGTCACAGAGATTTTCTGTTTGTCTACTCTGAGCTCAGCTGTACTAGTTACTTTAATAGGCAAGTAAACAAAACAAATTTGATAAATGCTTGTAGTGGAGTGAGCACAGGTCTTAGTACTTATTTCTTCATCTGTTAAAAAAAAGATGCACCCAGATTATTTCTATGTTTTCTTTCAGCTTTTTAAAAGTGTAACATGTTAATATTACAATCATGAAGATTAACCATGCAATATCCTCCTAACAGAAACAGACCATAGGAATGGATAGTGTGCATCCCCCCTTCTTTTAACAGAGAATCTGAGATGCAGACAGAGCTCTAAAGTCCCTTTCAGCTCCGAATTTTTATTCTTAGATCCTCTGAGATTATAAAGGGTCAATTCTAGTTGATAAAAGTGATATGATGAAATCAACAAGATGGTATCTTATAAGGAAAAAATATCTAATTTTCCTTCATTTTCAGATTTGGGATTCCAAGACCACAGCATTCATGATTGGAAAGTATCCTGAAATGAATTAGCATTTTCTTAAATAAATGAGATGCACTAATTTCTGACATGAAAGCAGAAGTTAATTAAAATTGAAGAGTAGATGAGCTGGAACTGAGGGGAAAGGAAGGACTATTACAATTAAAGTTTCTTTCATCCTGCTCCCTTCTTCTACCCTTAAGCACACAAAATAGGCAATGTTGGGTTGAAGGATTATTGAGGTCCCAATATTGTGATAAAAACTAATTATCACAGTATCAATAGCACTGGTGAATTATGTGGATTAACATAAAACAATTATATTGTGACATACTGCTAAGTAATATAATTATAATGATTATTCTATTCCAAAAGTATTTCAATTCCTCATTATTAACTATTAACAATGATCTCTAGTACAATGAAGGCTGTTTTACCTGTCTCAGATAGCTAAAGTTCTTATGAATAACAATAATTAAGTAAAACAATCATATCCATAAAGAAGGCTTGAAAAAAAAGTAAAACTCCATGAAAAAGGGATTTTTTTAAAATAGATTTCCTATGTTTTGTTTTGTTTTGTTTTTATATTTGGACATGATAACAAATCTGGAAAGGAACCTTGCTTTTCATACAGAAATGACCTTTATGCAACAGACTATAGCAATGATCCTATTTGTGATTATGGAACAAGTAAAAACTGTTGCATTAGTTTTATGATCCACTCTCTATAAATATTCTGGAAGCACAATCGGTCAACAGGATTGATCATTTGTTTTTCTCATGGTCAATGCCCAATTTAATCTAATTGCTTATAAGAATCCCTAGTATGAAGGAATCATGGCTCATAGCTATCTCTTTCCAGACACACAATTTATATTTTCAGCACTTTGTCTCACATTCACCAACAATGTGCATAAGCAGCCTCCTTTTCCACTATCCCCTGGAGCAATCATAAGAAATCAGAGATCTCAACCTCAGATGTAGCAGAGTGCCTGA
This sequence comes from Myrmecobius fasciatus, assembly GCA_023553655.1. Lineage (NCBI taxonomy): Eukaryota > Metazoa > Chordata > Mammalia > Dasyuromorphia > Myrmecobiidae > Myrmecobius > Myrmecobius fasciatus. The sequence continues at coordinate 5,872 of JAJPUD010014584.1, read as the reverse complement.
CACATAGCAAGCCTTTAATAATTGCTTGTTGACTAACTCACTAGCATAGACTTTAAAGATATGTCAATAGTTCCCATTTTTTCCTTTCTGTTTTTCCATAGATCCCTTTCAAGAACCACAAAAAATGTATTGTAAATTTGCAAATGTATTGCAACTTCATATTTTATTCTATAATAATATTATTCTAGAATTATTCATTAATTACTTATAAGAACTATAACTATCTTTAAAAGCTCCAAATTAAAATTATGCTATATGATTATAAATATAGAATTATATTCTATCTATAATTATGACTATTAGACTATTATTTATTAAATATAAAATTATAAACCTCAAATTATAACATCATTATAAATTTTTATGTGGAACATTCTATAAGACTTCAAATAAGTAATCCATCAAGATCTCATATGCTTACTATATATCTGAAAGACATCACATTAAATATATCTATTTTACAAATGTTATTGAATATGTATCACATTTTATTGAAATATCATAACTTAGGAGATGTTTAGCATAGTATATTCATCATATATGAACTTAATTTTGATATTGGACTTTTTATTTATACAAAGACCTATGCCAAACACAGGCTTAAACCTGGCTCAGCATTGAGTTTATTACTACATTTTGATTACAGCAAGAATTAAATGAAATTGCTCACTCATAATATATGATGGAATTTTAAAAGATTTCATGTTGATTGATGGAAATCGACCTTTTATTTTTAGTAACTTGATCAAATGATAAAAATGTGCCATATAAAATACTCATTTTTCCTACTGGCCAATAAAAATGTTATACTAAAGGATAAATATATGTAAAGTTCAATTGCATGTATTGCTTTACTTTAAATAATGTTTATATATAAGCTAACCTTTATAAGAACAGAATCTCTTTAGACATGAGTTTCTTCTATTTTACCATTACATACCAGATACACTCTCACAAAAACTCTACTAAAGGACTGACCCACTAGTTTTGCCAAGCAGTTCATTTGAAATTCTACCAAATAGAAGAATAACAACATAAATGGTATATAATGTCAAATCAGAAAACAACCTTAATTCTGTAATGAGAGAATAAGATTTACTTCTAGAGATTTGTGATGTCCAGTAATCATAGATTAAATAGTCTGACATTTGTGCTATAAAAATACAAATGTGTATAACATTGTGATCATATGAATACATAATTGATAAGGTATGAGCAGAATAACACAGAGGACAAGAGAACAACTATTCTGGAATTGCTTAGCACTCAAATATTAAATCTTTATGGTGGTTAGATGTTAGGGTCCAAAAAAGTTGGGGACCCTGACAAGAAGTTTGTCTTTGAAGAATCAGAGGCTGTGGTGTGTAATTCCCTTGAGGACATGAGACCCCGAGACTTGACGAAGATTACTGATGATGGCTCAATAAAAGAGGTATTCAAAGGGATCAAAAAAAATGGGCTTGCCTTGAAGCATGCTCTGTTATCAAGAGGAGAACTCCACCTTTTTTTCTAAATTCCTCATTTCAATACAAAGTTAATTACTAAACTATGTGTGGGCTAGTGGATCAAGGGCTTGACCACAGAGAGTGGGGAAAGGAAGGAGGCAAAGAGGAGGGGTCATGCACAGAGGAGGGGCTAAACTAGGCTGTGAGGCTAAGAGGGAAGTTATAAGGGGGCAGGCTGGCTGTAAGGGAGGAGCTGAATAAAGAACTACTTTATTTCATCTTCCTCTGGCTTGTGACTCTCCTTTGGGTGAATATGCTTGTCCTATCGGAATGTGCACCCAGGCTCGGGAATAGGTGAGACCCACTGCTCTCAGGTATAATACCTGGCAGTTAGAAAACAATTTGATAACATGTTGAGAAACTGCAAGAATATATTACACTTAAAGATAATAAAAGTTTGATGTCATAACTGAATGCAAAATCATTATGCATATGATAAGTTTCAAATTGCTGCAGTAAGAAACCTATAATGCTTTAATGTGCACTTTGTTGTCACAGAAGAAATAAATTTATGACCTAAATGGGCAATTATTTATTACCTAATACACCATCAAAATTTTTAGCAGAAACCACTTGGACCATTATCATGAATCTCTAAGGTATTTTTAAACCACAAAATGAAAAGCACTCATCTATGTATTTCTCCTGCAGGATATAAATAATTGTAGAAATCAGTAGATGGCTCAGCAATACAAGAAATTTTTACTAAAATGATATGTAGTCAAGGCTTAAAATATGTAGAAAAAAATTAGTTATCTATGTTGAGATAGTTCAACTGATCTGGGAAGGCTCTTCTACCCCCAAATTCCCTTTTATTTACCTTTCTGAAGCCTGACTTTCATTATTACTCATTATTCATTCCTTGGCTTTTCACCTTACTATAATATAAATACAAATTATAAATAAATAATAATATTAATATATTAAGCCTTAGTAGTGATTTACATTTTGGTATAAAAAAGGTATTCCTGATCTTCCTGGGAATGTGTTTATATGTGGGTTAATAAAATGATAGAGCTCAACAGTGCAGTCAGTGGTTTACTTGAGGGGGAAGAGAGAGTAGTATGGTGGTATGACTCCATTTGCCACTACACAAAGTATTCTAACACCTGTACTTTATTTCCTTCATCTACTTTTCCTATTCACATCTTTAATATTTTACTTTATATATTGCACTTCCAAGAAGAATTAAGTTTGCTTAAAGATAATACTTTCCCCTCCAAAAGACAATTGGAGATAAAAATAAAACAACAAGCAGATGAAGTAAACTGAAAAGCAGACAAGTAAATGACTCCAAAGAATTTTGGCTTTGGCTCGAAATTTTCTGGCTGTTTAAACAAAATTGGAGATACACTGGATTGCACAGATTTCCATATAAGACAAGAAAGAATACATTTATCAGCAGAAATAAAATATTTAAGAGTCAAACCATCATAATGTACAAACATTTATATATTAGTGTTATGGAAAACATATAGATAGATTTCCAAAACTGTCAAAATTAAAGAATATATAGTTACATTATAATAACCATCAAAGTTAAGGATATATAGGTATATCTATCTATGGATCTCAATATAAAGAACTTTAACAAAATATGTAAAGGTTATTATCAGGTTTATTGTTGTTCAATTGTTACAGTCATGTCTAACTCTCCGTGTGACCTTATTTAGATTTTTCTTCTTCAGCATTTTACAGTTGAAAAAACTGAAGCAAACAAAGTTAAGTGATTTGCCCAGACAGAGCCATCCAGTTAGTAAGTACCTGATGTCAGATTTGAACTCAGGGAGATGGGTCTTCCTGATTTCTGTCCCTGCACTTTATCCCCTGTATTCTCTAAATAAACTAAGAAGCTAAAACAACTTGTAATGCTGTGCCTGTGATTTTTTTAATATAAAGGAGAAGCAAAGAATAAAATAGTGAAATTGAAAAACTACAATGATATTTCTAAGAGGGGATGGGCTTTTTGAGAAGGAAGGAAGGAAAAAAAAGGAAGATTCTTTTTATGTGACAAATATTATATCCATGAGGTGGGAGTTCCCATCTTCCCCAACACACACTTTTAATGTATTAAAAATTTGCATTTTATTATTCCCCTTAACTATTCCCTTCTCCTTAAATTATACATGCCCTTGTTTAAAAAAAGAAAAACATTATTAGTGGCTTGTAGAAATCTTCAGTATAAATGTTGATAATTTGTACATCTTCCACAAATTATTTCTTCATACTTTTCCTTCATTGTTGCAACTGCTTTTCTAAAAATCAGTACTGCCTAATTCTATGTGGTATTTGGAACTTCCCCAAGTCCAGAAAACATGACTGTTTTACTATAATGTTGGAAGATTTTCCGTTACATTAAAGACAAATGCCATTAAAAAGGACAGAACCAACTTCAGTCTCACTTCATTTCATCCAGTGCCAACGATGTGGGTCAAAAGAATACACACCCAAAATCAATCCTAAAATAATAATTTTTAAGAACTTAGCTCAATTCAGTGCTTCTGCTTCCAGTAATAATTGGTAATAAAATACAACTACTGAAAATTACATGTTCAACTTGAAGAACATCAGCTTTGTGGAAAACCAACTTGGAGCATTCATAATTCCTATCAGTCATGCCAAGATTTTTTCATTTGGATGCCAAGTGGTTTTAGTAACTATGTGGTCTACCAGCAAAAAATTACTTTTAGCACTGCCAATTCCCAGCCAATGAAAACAAAGCATATCTGAGGGATGGTGGCTTCAGGGAAAGACTCAAAGGCTAGTGTGGAAGGAAGTAATCTGTGGGCAAGGCACAGGGCTATTAGAATGCCATCATTCAGTAAAATAGTGCAGAAGCAGTCCTTCCCTAACAAAGCAACTATACTTATATAGAACCATACATTTCCCAGAAGTCTCAGTCACATGTCATCCAAGTTCAAAGTACAGACCAACCTCCCTTCTAGGAGAGAAGGTGAAAATGTTTGAGGACTGTCCTCTTCACTCTTCATATTATCAGGAAGAATTACATTTTCTTTCAAAAACAAACCCACCAAATAGAGAAAGAATTCATGTAAGAAGGAGGAAGAAAAAGTACCTAAAGAGACAGAGGATTCTTCACCTGGACCAGGAAGTTGGAGGGTGGAAGGATGTGACAGAACAAAAAAAAGGGGGAAAAATGATCCATAGAGCACAAGATAAAAGATTCATTCTGATGAAGGATCTAAAATCAGGGGAAAATAATTAGCTTCTTGTTTTCATAGGAATGAAGATATAAAACCAAAGATGCTGTCAGATAAGAGACTATATAATATTAGCAGAACCGATTGGTTAACCATGTAGAACTCCTTGCTAAGGAGCCTCAAGGTTACTCTGTGACCATCTGGTAACAACTGAGAGGTCAACTCTCTTTTAAAAACATACATACATACACACACACATACCCCATATGTGTATACACACATGTTACATGTATATGTATATGCAGATATACACCTTAGGGAATGGGTAATTTTCTTATCACTAATGTTAATTGAAGACAAAAAAATGGGAAAAGAAAAGAAAATCTAGGAAGGAAGCACAAAGTGAACAAGATGCATGTCTACAGATGAGATTTGGATTTCTAGATCATGGCTAGAGTAATGGCAGGTTCTTAGCTAGGGATGGAGTAAATTGAATGAAGGCTGATAAGATTGCATTTCTCTAGTGTTCTACATATTTAATCAAAAGGTCTTTAAAAAGAAAAGGAAAGGAAACAACTTCCTATATACACTCACCAAGTTAGCTCCCATAGAGAGTATATAAGGATAGTAGTTGTCATCCAAAAAATTCATATGAAATAAATTCTGGAAAAGGTGAGAGTAACAAAACCCAGTATGTTGAATGTCTTATGAATACAAGAAAAAAGTATGGGTAAAGAAATGAGGAAACAACACCCTAATGCAAGGAATCAAAATTCATACGCATATTCAGAAGGATTTTGTGGGATCAAAGCCATGACTAGAATAGGCTTTGGAAGGATACAATTTATTCAAAAGGAACAGAGTAGGTAAACAGGAGGAATAACATTCCTCATTTGAGAAAATCTGGAAAGCAAATAGGGAAAATGGGATGGAGAGTGTTTGGGTAAAAGCTCAAGGGATACAGGAATAGAAGTTATATTGCATTAGATTATACCACAGATCACTAGAAAAGAAGAGAAAATAGATGAATTTGGAGAACAGATTACAAGTCTGCAACAGATGAAGGAAGGAAGGAAGGAAGAAAGGAAGGAAGGAAGGAAGGAACAAATGAAGAAAAGAAGGAAGAAAGGAAGGAAGGAAGGAAGGAAGAAAGGAAGGAAGGAAGGAAGGAAGGAAGGAAGGAAGGAAGGAAGGAAGGAAGGAAGG